>VZZY01000385.1:62069-100532 GCA_013400335.1 Eurystomus gularis
CAGCACCAACCTCTCTACAATGTCCTTTCAGGTAGTTGTAGAGAGTGATGAGGTCTCTCCTTAGCCTTCTCTTCCTCAAACTAAACAGTCCCAGCTCCTTCAATTGCTCTTCATAAGATTTATTCTCCAGGCCTTTCACCAGCTTCGTTGCCCTCTTCTGCACTTGCTCCAGCACCTTGTTATCTCTCCTGTATTGAGGTGTTCAAAACTGGACACAGTACTCAAGGTGTGACCTCACCAGTGCTGAATACAGGGGGACGATCACCTTCCTACTTCTGCTGGTCACACTATTTCTAATACAAGCCAGAATGCCATTTGCTTTCTCGGCCACCTGGGCACACTGTTGGCTCACATTCAGCTGCTTGTCAATTAGAACCCCATTAGGTCCTTTGCCAGACATCTTTCCAGCCACACTTCCCCAAGCCTGTAGCGTTGCATGGAGTTGTTGTGACCCAAGTGCAGGACCTGGCACTTGGCCTTGTTGAAGCTCATACCATTAATGTTGGCCCATTGATCCAATCTATCCAAGTCTCTCTGTAGAGCCTCCCTATCCTCCTGCAGATCAACACTCCTGCTTAATTTGATGTTAAGAAATGAGGTAAGGATTAGGTAATCTAAAATAGAAACTTTCTGATGTAGTTAGACATCTCTGCTGACACAGTTGACCCAGGGTCTTATATATTTTTTGTGGTATCTTTAGAAATCCTTGAATGTGTGTGTAGATGTGTACTAATTCCATGGTTTTTTTCATTATTTTGTTGTAAAATTAACCTTTTTATACCTGAAATAGTGATTTACATAAAATTTTTATAGATGTAAGAATGCACAGGTGGCATCCCATGAGAGAATGCTATGGGAAATATCTTCAAAACAGAAGCATTGCCATTGGATGTCTTTCTTTACCTACAAGATCAAGTAAAGAACTTGTATCCTGACTCTGCAACACCTCTGAGTCCCAAATCTCATCTGATCAGAAACATCAACACTACTCTGTGAGAAATAGATGTATTGTTAATTTTGCATATTGTTATATCTAGCCATTGACAGGAAGACAGAAATTCCTCTTTCTGAAATAAATTTTAGAGCAAGGTGGCCATAGGTATCCCTTGAAAGGTCTGATGAAAAAAAAATTGTACTTCAGCCCTGCTACCCTGGTTTACTTATGCAGATGAGTACATGGCAGTGAGGACCTGAGGCAGGCTGAAAGCCAACTGCCATCTTGTGTTTGTTTATGCATGAATTTTTTACTAAAAGTTTATATTGTTTATTGTAAAGACAGCTAATATGTACAACATATCAATAATGTTATAAAGTCTTAATAAATGCATATATCTTCTACAGTGAATGATGTTTGTGACTATAAGCTTTCTGTCCAAGGCATCTGAGAAAAACTGTCATGGAAATTTTTAGAAAGAGTGATAGTAGCTACAGGTATGCAAACATTGTAATGAAAAAAAGTAGTGTTTAAGGTGTAGTAAAGGGGGAGGAAAAGGTGACTGAGAAATAAAAGAAAGCTGAAGGAGAAAAAGGGGAGAAGGAAGGGAGGGAGGGAAGGAGAGAGGGAGGTTACCAAAGACTTAGAAATATGTACCATTAGTCTTGGCTGTATAGAACAACTGGAGCTTTCTCTGACTGGTGCTCTGAGAGAGGAGTATGAAACAAATAGGAAAGAAAATGAATTAATTTTGATGTCTTAATGGAGTGTGTATACACTATTTTGCAGATTGAGAGCAAGAGGAAAGAGTAAGGACAAAATAGTTTATGGATGTTTTCTTGTGTAAGTAAATATAGATTTAGTAACTACTGGGCACTTACAGTGGGGTAACTAAGCTGTACTTGTAATGCTAATTAAGATGGAAAAGAAGGCAAGGAGCAGTACAATTCTGTGCAATTCTCTAGTAAATCAGGTTGCACTATTTTAGCATTTCTTTTGTCCCAGTAGCTAAGACTGGTTGTGAGTTTTGTAATAAAGTCTTACATATGGTTTATTAAATTTAAGGATATGAAAGTGCTTGGTGATGGGGAAAGTCTAAGTCTTGAGCGTAGTGACTGGGGCTTAAGGGCAGGGAGTTGTCATTTTTTCTTCCAGTCCAACAGTTGTATTCTTTTTATTTTCTTGAAATTTTCTTTTCCCTCTTTCCTTTTGCAGGTCTACTTGTTTGCTTGGATTTCCTGAATTACAGTGCCCTTACTCTAATGCCTCAGAGCATCCTCTACATTCAGTGGTATTTGTACTTTGTCAGACCTGTTCTACCCACCTGTAGTACTCGAAAATACTATATAAGGAGACATGGGGTTTGGCTTTGCTGTCTTGTTTCTAAAATTTTTTCTGAGATCAGTGAGAAATGATGCACAGAGAAGGCAGCCTCGGAGAGAGGACTTTCATTCTGCACTTGCTTTACGGAAACTGGATACATGTTCTCTATGCTGGCAAAAATGCACTGTCACTGCGTATATGAGATCAGTTAGTAATTGTAAAGTATATTCTGCACAGTTTTAGGACAAAACTTACTGGTTTTTACATTTTCTGTTCAGCATATATCTGTCTTGTGCAGCCTTTCACAAGACTTTTTTCCTGTGCAATAACCACTAGAACGTGCTTATAGCTTAGCAAGGTACTATGACTTTTCAAATCTTTCCCCTGCATTTTACTGCTACCTTTGCCAACGGCACTGCAAAAATGCTGAAATTTCATAAGACTAAGGAAACAAGAGTTCTCTTTGGAAGAGGTTTTATATTTCTTGAAAAATATATTGTATCAAATTAATAAAGTCTTGTCTGACAAGAATCCTTTAGATGAGGCTGGTAGGGAATTGGCATATAGTGAATATACTTTTTTATTTTTTTGAGTTGTAGTACATTATTAAAAGAAATTTAACTCTTAATTGACTGAACGTCTGATACAGGATCTCTTTCTGCCATGTTCTACTTCATTTGCTTTTTATAATTTTTTATTTCAGTTGAGCTATGATAGCAAGTTTACACTATCTAAGTCCTTTCTTGGTTCTTGTCATTTCTATTGCACTCTACAGTATTGCATTTGTATGTTATCTGTAACAGTTTGGGGAGACGAGGACAGCTAAGACATTAAGAACCAAGAATTACCTTTAAGTTTTATTTTAGTTAAAAAGACTGCAATACACAAAACCAGAAAACATTATTTTAGAAGCAGCAATTACTTTAAATTTATTTCCTTTAACAATATCCAAGATCATTTTATTCCATTATAATTTGTACACTTACACTTTTGCTTGTCATTAAAAATTGTTCTGATTTTTTTCCAGGCACAATGTCACTGGCATTAATTATTGGGATATAACATTAGGATGCTCGGAGTGTCTTGACTTCTCAAAAACTTTTAGCTGCCTCAAGGTTTATATACCTGGAATGTTCTATGTGTGTGTATAAACTTGTGAGAGGAAGAACAAAATGCATTCATTATCTGAGTGGGAGTGTTACCCTTTTTGCTTTACAACATAGATAGTTGATTGGCTTTACTAGTTGCCATTCAAGTCAATAAATATTATTCAGGGATTTTGTACTTTGGTTTAGTTTCTGCTTAGGGATAGACTAGAGACTCTACTGGGTCTGGTCTTAATGTCATATTGTGACTCCATTTTACATAGTCTTCAGCCCCATGCTTTTTTAAGTTATTACATAAAGACATTGTTATGTGTTCTAATGTATTGTTGACCAAATGTGATTGGAAGGTATATTTCAACCCTCACCAAAGAAGATATGATTGGTTTTGTCCTAAGGCTATAAGGAAATGTCTCCTATGATCATATCTTTAATATGATTGTCCCTTGTATAAAAAATGCTTAACACTTTAGAATTCTGTAAGCACAGATGATCATTTCTGTCATTTAGTTTAGAGTTCAAAGTTTGTTTCTTTGCTTTGGTGTGTGCAATTGCTAGCACTCACTTAGGTTACTGACCTAATGTTTTTAATTTTGTCAGTGAGCTTACCCACATGTTGACCCTAGTCTTATGTGTTTAACGATTATATGCGATAGTAATTCACTCATTTTCTTTTGGGTATTTGAGCACTACTCAGATTTGATTTTTCTGCCTTGAATGATTTCCAGTAGGTGGCACCCATACCTAATAAAGCTCTGGGAGCCTTTTCTAGTCGGAGTGGTTTTATATTTCATTCAAGAGAAAATGATATTTCAATACCAGCCCAGATTACTAATTATAAAAATACCTGAATTACTTCTCAACATTTTAAAAATTTCTCTTCCTGCTAGACTTTGACAGTTCTTTGAACAAAGGAAATTTTTTGAGACAACCTTGTAATCCTTCTGGATTTGTAAAATCAGTTCCGGCCATTCTCAAAGAATATTCTTGCTTTCACTTCACAATTTCTAGATACTATGCAGATATTAGACAATAAATTTAATTGGAAAAGGGGAACAATCAGCAGAGGTAAACATTTTTCATTACTAATTTGAAATTAAAGTTACAGAAGGAATAAGGCTGGTTAAAATTTCTGATTATTTCTACACATTTTATTTGGTCCATAAGAATTTTTTATCTGATATAGGCACAGCTCTAGCCCATTACCATAATAGGCATGTTACTAGCGTATAGTGCAGACATGTCCTCTGAACAATCCCACTTCCTTCACATAGTATCTGTGCTGTTGGGTTGCTGTTTCCCCATCTGATCAGTTGACCATGGCCAAACTGGGAAACTTGGGTTGTTTAGTCTGAAGTAAAGGAAGCTGAGAGGAGACCTTATCACTCTCTACAACTACCTTAAAGGAGGCTGGAGAGAGATGAGTGCTGGTCTCTTCTCACCAGTAACAAGGGATAGGACAAGAGGAAACAGCCTCAAGTTGTGCCAGGGGAGGTTTAGGCTGGACATTAGGGAAAAAAAATTAACTGAAAGGGTAGTCAGGCACTGGAACAGGCTGCCCAGGTAAGTGGTTGAATCACCATCCCTGGATGTGTTTAGAAACCACATAGATGTGATGCTTAGGGACATGGTTTAATAGCAGACTTGGTTATGGCTGGACTGGATGATCTTAAAGGTCTTTTCCAATGTAAATGATTCTATGATTCTATGAAACATAATTACTCTTTTCCTTCTCTTTTTGAAATGGCTGTTAAGTCATTGACTTGCAAAGATGTGTACAGAAATGTTGGATTTCAGTCCCTCTACAAAATTTTTCTGCAATTTATTAATGCTTTTAAAAATTATTAGGGTTTTACGAGCAGAAAGGCAATGAAACAACATAATCTTTTCTTCTTCCAGGACAACAAATCTCCAGCTCTCCTGTCTTTGGGGAAAAGCTGAAATATTCAAATATATTTCCCCCAGAAACACTTACAAACTGTTATTTTCAGTATTCTGGATTGGACTAGTCTGGTTCAGGCATGATCCTCAGGAACAATATCTTGACTGAATTTTGAAATTTTGGGAATGGAACACATGGCACCACTGATTTATAAATCTGTTATGAAAGCTATTGATTTGGCCCTCTACAGAATTTCCAGCCTATTTTAGCACTGAAATGTTATTACAGGATATATATCCATACGATCCCACTTCCTATGTGGAGAAGCTCACCTTAGTTGCAGAGTAGGTCCCTTAGATAACAGAGAGATCAGTGATTAACAATTGCCTTTGTGGAGATCCTAAACCTAAATCTCTGAGTGTCAGCAATCTCAGAGTAATAACTGACTGTTAACTTGTGGCTGTGGCATTACGTACCTTCTCATAGATGATTACAGCTAGCAGAGCTAGGATGTAGGCAGGAATTTAAATGGGTGGAGAGGGTACCAGTTTGAAGGAGTAACAGGAAAAAATGGTGCCATGGGGTTAAACTCCTACTTGGTAACTGTAAAATGGAGATATGGTTAGGATCCTAGTGCAGGAATTGGAGAGTGTAGGGTATGAAAGTTATCCTTTCCTCCTGTATGGGAGAAGGAACCAATCTGGGACCTATATGCTCTGTACACTAAGCACCAAAAGCTGTGAGCACCAGTGTTATGTAGGAAGACTATGGCATTTACTGTGGGTTCAAAATTTAGAGGAAAACTTGGAAACCTGCATTAAAATCTAACAACCATTGTTTTTATAACATTTCTGATTACTTCATGGTTTGCCATCAGATGTTTTTGACATGCTGAAAATTAATCCTTGCAGTTTCCAGTTTTGTTAACAAAGCATAATAAGCCAGATGATTGTAAAAGCTGCTGGTCACTTTATAAAAGCTATTTTAAAACCAACTATGTCAACTGTTATTCATGTAATAAGGGCAAGTTCTCAAAAACCGTGGTAATAGTTGTCCTGAATTAAGGCTAATGCAGCAAAGATGTCCCAGGGAGTAAGATTTGGAATACAACATAAAGACTTCAAAAATGTTTTTATACTCTGATATGCACATTCCTGTACACAGTGTGCTGTGCAGCTACCTTGTAAGTTATGAGCATTTAGGAGATAAATTACTGTTGAATAATGAAAATCCACCCACAAGTGCACTTGAAGTGTTAAGGTTAATTAAGGATGGTGGTGTCACTGGTCAGATACGAGCTAAAAGAAGGATATAAAAAGGGGGGGAAAAAAAGAGAATTTGAACACCTGATATCGTATAGTAGCTAGCAGAAATGGCATAATAATTCTGTCCGGTGCCCTTATGTGACAGTGATTCCATTGGAAAATCAGTCAAATGGGAAAATGCAAAGTGAGTATGATAATGCAGAGATTGATTACATTGTTCAGAGTAAAAAGATGTAAGCAGGAGAACTTCAGTGAATAATCTGGTGACTTTTTTATTCTCTCTTTCCTCCAACTAGAATGGATTTTGGTTTCCATTTTGTATTTTATATTTTATTTTATCGTATTGTTCAAGAGGACCATTAAGAACCTTTCTTTCATTTAGAAGCGCAGAAGTTGTCATCCTGCTGGGCAAAGATTCTAGAGCTGAGCTCCTTGCTTGGAACACTGGCTGATTGACTGCTCTTCAAAGTATCTGTATATTGGTGTTAGTCTTCTAGTAGTACACCAGACTAAATCAATTAAAATTCACAGGAGTGCTATCTGTTGCACAAGGTAGTTTTCTGCATAAGCCGAATTATCAGACCTGATCTGCTCTTCCATGTCTTTGAAGGTTCTGGCAGTAAAATAATAATAATTTTAAAGAAAAATGTATTTAGTTTGATACAGGAAAAGTCATGGAACTGCTCAGTGGATCATTTTAGATTTCTTAAGATGTTCAACTTACTGGTCTTCTAAATGGTGAACAACATATGATTGTATTTAGCTTTCTATTGAGCTATGCTTTACAACCTTGAAGAACCCCAAGGAACAAATGTACAATCAGAGACATATTGTCAGAAGTTCAGTCTTTTAATCACAGGGATTATTTGAAGTTTAAAATGAGCTGTAATATATGAAAATAAAATCCTGATGTATGGTTGCTTGGCAGATCTCTGAACAAAATCCACATAGCGTGAAGATTAAATTTGTAATCTGCCAATGAAATATGGAAACTATTCTCTCCTGAAATTGAATATGTATGTAGTTTCAAGCAGGATATCTGGAAGAGGTAGTTAGGTTGTTAAAGTAAGTATATGTTCAATGTAGTTTCTGAATATACCTTGCTAGAGTATTGGCATGTAGGAGGCTATAAGAACAAATGTACTCCACTGAAACCAAGTCTGAGTGCTGTTATTGTGCACAAAGAGCAGCAGTATCACCTGTGTTGAGTCAGAATCTTCTGTCTAAAAGCACAATAAAATTAAGGCGATGGCTGTGTTTATATGCTGGAGTTGGCAGAGGAAGCTCAGATCTTTGTCACCAGATGGTTCAAAGTAAATTTCTTTTCCATGAAAAGGTTTTTCTCCATCTGCAGCATGGTCTTAACATCATATATCACCCTTTTTGATCCCCAAGGATGGAAGCAGTACGGCCAGTGTTAATGCCTAAGTACAGGAAATCAGAAGTGCTTTACATTACGTGGTCTTGATATAGCCAAAATGTCTGTGGACTGTGTTGAGGAGATAAGACAACACAAATAAAACTGTTTTGTGCTCTTCAGCTTGCCTACCTGATAAAGTATAGGTCAAAATTCTCTAAGGATTAAAAAAAACAGTTACAGGATTCAACTGCCAAGATAGCATATCATGCTATTTCTTAAAGATGAGTATATATGACATGTAGATGTGCTTTAATTTTTGCTTATAAACAAGCATCCTAAACAGCCAGTTGGAACAACCATGCAACCTTCTTAAGTAGCTGTCATTCAATAATCATAACTTCGTCCGTGGTTTCTATCATTGTTTATTCTTCTTAGTCATTGGTCCGGTAGTTTCAATAGGAATACACGCCTCAGAGCTTAGTCCAATACTCAACACTTCGGTTTCACAGAGATTACTTCTCCATTCTTTGATATCAGAAAGGTATGCTTTTCATCAATAGTGTAGAGATGAGTGGCAGTCTCTCAGCTTTCCTTGATCCCTCTGAGAAGACCCTCAGCAATCTGTCCAAAATGCTACTGCCAGATGTCCCAGTCTGTAGAGCCATCCAGGGCTTTTACTCTGCAAATGGCCAAGCAGGGAATCTGACAAGATGACTCAGGCTCTGCAGTTCAGCCTCCCATGTATCCCTTTTATGTCATCTGATCACTGGTATCACAAGGGTGTGTGTCTCTCCATTCCCCACATTGAACTCCAGCTGCTCCACCACTGGGGACATCTCCTTAGTGGGCATTGTCTGCACAATTTGAGACAGAGCTACTAATATTTCAGAACCTCAGAGGTGTAGTAAGAAACCTTTACATCTGATATGAATTTCGAAGGGTAGTTCCTCTCTGATTAACTTTCATCTGTTTCTTTCTTCATGTCCAGCTCCTTCTTGCTACTCAGTTCCCTTTTTGGAAAGAAGTAACAGGAACTAGTGATATATTGCTGTGTTGTACCTTTTACATTCATCCCTGGCCTCAGTTTGTTACCTACTCCACTGCTCTCAGCTTGTACATAGAGGAGTCAACAGAAAAATATTTTTCTTCCCAGCTGCTGCTTTCTCTATTTTAAGATTAAAAAGGAAAAAAAAAACAAACCCACAACAGTTAGTTCATGTATGTCACACCCGATCAAGATAATATTTGTGAATATTATGGAACTCAGTTTTAATACTGATGGATTTACCTCAAAGCTTTTTGTACCTTCTTTCAGCTCATTTCAAATTGTACATAGCACCACATTTTTAAAGAAGAGAATACTTTGTTAACTCTAATGACAGTACTGGGTGTAAAGACACTTTGTTCTTTCTTTTTCTTTCACTACATGGGTGAGAGATTTTGGCTTTAAAGGCTGCTGCTGTTCCATTATGGCAGATGCCAAAAAGAGCTTTTAATAAAGCAACTTTGCAACCAAGTTTGTTCTTGAACTTTCCAGGAGAGGACTTCTGTGGATGCAGCATGTTTTTCCTGTTTAGATCACTAGTTGCATAATTATAGTGTGTTTACCTTGATGCCAGCAAGATACTCAGTTACCTGTGGCTTTAGAAAAAACACAGGTTTTTTTAATGTTTTGAATGGATAAAGTGTCCAAAAGAGTCTAACTAGCTGCTCTTTCTCCCAGGCTTGTGCACTGAAGCAGCTAAATCAATGACCATGAAGTTTTAGGCTATTGAAAGTCCTCTACATATTCTATCTCCTTACCAGCCTAGGTTTTTCATTGAATTGATCTAACTGCGTTATTGCTTTCACGTAATAAAGTACCCTATTCAGAAAGAACCCAAACAGATTAAATGCTGAAATTTCCAAAAGCTGAGAGACAATAACAATTAAGATTCCAATAACAAAGACTAATATAATTTATACAGTGGTAGGTCCTAGTTTTTCACTTGGTCCTTTCTAATTGTACAACAATGGAATAATTTCAAATCTACAGGTATGACTAAGACACATAATTAATAGATTAGGTTCAAAGGAGGGGGCACAAATTTATAATTAAAATAGCAATAATGAAAACACCGCATCACCTGCTCATTAACCTAATGTTTTATAAATTGCATATCAGAATTGAGTATTACAGATAAATTTGAAGAGTTTAAAGATTTCTTGCATACACAGTGGTGGAGGGAAAATGCTGAAGTGTATTTTCTCTGAATTAGAGTTTTTCATTGTTTTTCATGTATTCATTTATAAATTGTTATGAAGGAGTACTTGAAGAAAAAGGGAAAAAATTAAATCTATGTTTATATACATAAATTTTTAATGTTCATGGTTTTGAATGAATTTACTGATTTAGAGCATTACTCTGTTTAATGGGAGTTAATGTTGATAGGGAAAGTTTCATGTGGCACCTTGTGATGGCCCAAAAACTGATACCAGATCAAGTTTTCTTTTAAATCAAATATTGAAATGGAGAACTTGAGCCAGACTCAACTTTCTTTTGTTATATCATAACCTTTTGGACTTTTCAAAGTTTACATACCCCATATGGGAAATCATTAATTAGGGTTTTGCTTGCATTCCTCTATTTGATCACACTAAATGAGAATGTTCCAAGTGTATGTTCGTGTTACCTAGGGAGGAACCTGTTATAGCATAACTGCTAATACAAATCCAGAAACACTTTTCTTTTCCTGTAATTATTGCAAGCTAAATGTTAAATTTATTTATTAAGCTAATTTACAGATTTCTCATCACTGAAAACCATTACAGATGCCATGCATAAAATAATCTAGTCTTTTTACCCAGATCCAGTAGCACAGCTGGTGACACGGAACATATCTGTCTCTTTGTACCCATCTGGCAGTGAAGGAAATCAGATAAACTGTTCATGAATCAGTTCTTTCAAACTGAAATAATTTAAAGCATAACATGACTTTAAAAGCAGCATTTTTAAGTGTCAGTAGAGACCAGTTCATATATTTAATCAGAAAATAAGAAAGAAATTCAGAATAGGTTATATTCTCTAGCACACAATTTATTTCAATGCTTTAATAATGTCATTTTCAAATCTCTTTTATTTGATATTCCTATCTTGTTAGGTCCTTTTATGTTCTTGAATCTCTGAGAAAAACTATAAAATGACTATTTATTTGTTAATATCTTGACTATTTTTCTTTACCAAATCTGTTAGCTCAGTTTTAATAGATTTTTTTACCCTATATACTATAAATGAATGGAATAGTCTCACAAAGTAGTGTGGAACCATGGCCTTATTAATAACTTTCTGAAATACCTTTCCACTTTCTTAGAGATAAAATTATGATTAAATAGTTGCACTTCTCCCATATTTTGCATTTAAACATTTTTTATTCCCCTCTTTCTTCAATGGCTGTAAATCTGTGTAGATTAAGTCAGGGAACAACAGTGATTTACAGTTAGTGAGAATCAGGCTCAAAGTGTTTAGGCTTTAAATGATTTGACTGTGTTAATGTTAAACTGATTTAACTCCTTTAACTAATTATCCTGAGTTATAAAAGGTTCAACATGCTTATTTCATCCTGGAAACATTTGAATTATCTCATTGACTTTGATGGAAATATTAAAAAATCTAAGCATGTAGATAGGTGTTTTGCTATAGCAGGGTGTATGTCCATTCTGTTTAAAATCAAGCTCTTTTGAAAAAACTAACAAGTGGATTTTTTTTTTTTTCTGGATTTGTTCACTTTTCTGCCTGGAAGGAGAGTAGTTTTTTGCCTTTCAGTTTTGTTGCCACTACGGTAAAATATCACAGTAGATAACTGCTTTCTTTAAGGACTCTAGCTATGACTTCCATGCTAAGTTCTGCATGAGTTAGTAGCTACTGTATTTGTACCTAAATGCTGTATGGCCCGAGTTATATTAAGAATTAAAGCTCACAGCACAAATGAATTTTAATAGAAACATTTTACTTCGTATGGCCATTTCACTGTGTAGTTTCTGTCAAAATGAAATTGGGTCATATATCTTTTTCATAAAAAGCTATTACGCACAAATACTTAGGTTTAGGTGGCTATTTCTTTTCTCAGTGTAAAAGGATTCTTGGTACTACACAGAACTGTGGGTGTCTTTCTGTGACTGAGGGCCCCATTATGCATCATTAAAGACAATGGAAGTTTTGTTGTGGAATCCAGAATATCATTTATTAGGATTGTTTTGGGAAAAGGCAGGTGTTTGTATTTTTTTTTTCTTTTCATTAGTGACATTGCTAGTCCTACTGATAACTACTACTCTAATGTTATTGATAAGATATTTGTTAGAGAAAATATTTTCATTTATAAATTACATACATATTTTAGCAAAAGCATAACCATATTTTCTGTCTTGCATGTCAAGTACTGCCACCCAGCAGTAGATCTCTTTGAAGAGTCTACTTGAACTTAAAGCAGTGCTTAATCATAAATGGTAGCAGCATGTTCTGTCTGCATTTTTAATATTACTGTCAATATCAGAGATTATCCTCTACTTTTAGATATCTTTGGTCAGCCCCTACAGATACCACTACAGTGGATATAAGGCTTAGACTGCAAAAATTTTCTTTTTTTACTGATTTTTTTTTTGTTCTGTTAGTTGCTGTATGTGATGTGTATGTGAAGGTGGCAATTAACAGCAAACCAAAGGATGCCAAAACCAGGATTTGAATATTTCCATCCATATTGCTAGCTTTTAGTCTGGTTGAAGCACATTTGCATTGTACCTAGGAAGAGTAAATCTTAGAATATCAGCTATAGTGTGCTTAGCTTTGCAGCCAAATGCCTGAATCATTTAGAAGAAGGAGCCTACAGAAAGGAGTGCGTGAACCCTCACTATTCCCAATGTAGAGGAAAGCAGGAATTGTTAATTCCTGATTATTGTATGATGACAATTATTTCTAGAGGTGAGAATGAATTCTTGTAGGGATTATTTTTTTTCTTCGTTATTGTATTATGTAAAAACATGACGCATGTCAGAAAACAAAATATGATTATTTTTACGTAAATTTTTTAAAATAATATAACCGAATCTGACTCCATTTAAAAAAATGGAAGCAACTCGAGATTTATTCCATTACTTCTTCTAGCCTTTAATTCAGACTTTTTGTGTAATGTAGGGGTCTGAAGAGATAAATGAATAAAGTTTTCTTTAAAAAGTTTCTCCTAATCAGTGCAGCTGTGACTGCTGTACAGTAATGAGATTTATTGCTTTTTCTAAACTTCAGTTTAGAAACTGGAGATGGACAAATTAATAAGAGGAAAAATGTGAGAGATTAAAATAATGGAATTCCTAAGATCCGATCTTTTCTTTCAGTTTTCTCAAGAGATAATATCACCAGTGAAAATTTTTCCTAGAATTCAGAAATGATACTGTTACGTATCTCAAGGCATACTGTTGAAAGACAACCGTCTCTGGTCTAATCTGTCTTCATCACTCCCACTCAGCTTTGTTTCTTAACCCAAGTGCTCAAAAACTATTTCAAACACAAGTGGTCTTACTGAGACACTTTTATGTCCATATTTGCCTTGTATTTGTGTCCCCATGTGCTTATAATTCAAATGTCTGAAGCTCGGTAAGGTGCTTATACACAATGAATCATCATATGTTGTATGCATTTGGAGAAACACAGTATAGCAAGTCTGTTTATATCTCCAGGCTAGGATCCAGAATGGGATGTTACTCAGAAATAGGCTAGTAGCACTAATAAATTTAAAATATTAAAATATATGGAAATATTGCATCATATTTATTCTAGGCCTAAATCAGAGCAGTTCTTCTGCCTTTCAAAGTTTCTCTCTTATACTTTTTCTTTCTTCACCACAAACTAATATAATATTAGTTAATCTTATGTGTAGTATTTTCTGTTCTGTTATTTTCCCCCAAATGGCTATTCCTTCAGTGCCAAATGACTAAGAACACCAGAAATATCCTTTCCATTTAGACCAGTGGTCCATTGAGTCCAGTACTCTATCTCTTACAGCAGCAATAGGAGAAGCTATTTAGGGAGAATATGATCCTGTTCATCATCTGAGATCCATTTCTATTATACTCTGCCAGCATCCACAATAGTTGTCTTAGAGTTGATAGAAGGTACATTCCTGCCTGTCCTTTTTTATATGGGTAAGTTGTCCATTTCAGATCACCCATGCATTTGTTGAATTCCTCTACAAAACTTCTATTTTGTTCAACATCACAGTGTCCTATGGCAAAAAGTTCCCCAAATTAACTTTCTACTCTATGCAAAGTAGTTTCTCTTACCTGTCTTATCTGTTATTGGTTCCTTCAATTGCATTTTTGTGCAACTTAAATGTTGAATACTTTGGTGAGTAACATCTTTGCATTCAGCATGTACACTATCCTTATGCTTCTGTCACCTCAGCCACATCTCCTTCACTTTAATGGATCTCAATCACACCTCTGCTCACCTCTGCTGCTTGTTCAGTACCAGTATATTCAGACTCTTTCTTGATAGGGCAGTCACTCTCCACATGCTTTTGTCCCTTATTTACCCTTGCCTGTACCTTCCTCTGCCTCTGAATTTTTTTTTTTTTTTTTTTTTTTTTTTGATAGAGATATAAAGACTAGAACTGCACAAATGCAAGATGCCAGATTGGCAAAATCTGATATGGCAACAAAATGGCACCTTGGTCTCATGACCCTTTCTGATGGTACTTGAAATATCATCAGAATTTTACTGACTTTTTTGAGACAGCAAATTTTCAAGAATTATTAAAATTAAGATCAAGATCTTCTTGAATTATAAGTTCTGAGCGTCATGAAGGCATAATTTAGCTAATTTTTCTCTAGTGACATTACTTTCTTTTACCTGCATTGAATGATATCTGCCATTCGCTCAGTCTTGTAAAGTTTTTCTGGAATGCCTTCCCATTGACGCTGCATTTAAATGCCAGAAGGACCTTATTATGACCTACAGAACTGAAAATTAAGTAGCTGTTCTATTATCTTTTCTAGGAATGTGCAGAATTAAAACAAAGAAAACAAAAATTTGTCATTTTTCTGCAGTAAGTTGATACCTGCAAAGTCATATGTTTCGATGAAGTAATATGATTATGAAATATATAAATGCTGAGTGCTCTTGAGTATTACGTGCTGGCAAATCTCAGATACATGTTTCTAGCTTTATATTTCAGACTTAAGTACACACACCCAATAAATTTCGTTGCACTTAAGAATTCTAATTTTGAAGGGACCATATTCTTTGACAGTTTTCACAAGAATTGTTGTAGCTAGGATTCTGATTACATTTTCCTTCAGAAATTCTTTCTAAATAATGCTTTCCTTAGGCTCTTCATGTTATGCCTGCTGGGTATAATAAAAGAAAAGGCAATTCTGATGTCACAAGTAAATTCTAACAGGATGTACAGTCATCCCATATCAGTTTTCTTTGGATGAGTCACATAGGTGTTCTCCAAACAAACCGTTCATGATCTGTTGAAAAGAAGATGTCTAAAGATATTATTTCTTATTAAAAAAACTGTACACCACAATATCTCATGTATATACCATCTAAGAGTATGCTGCCTAGTGAAGATGCAACCCTGTTGTTTCACATGGATGGCCTCTCACTGACTGCTTTGGTACTCATCTGTCTACAGCATTGTACTGATTTATTAAGAAAGCTGTCTGCGAGGACTGTTAAACATAACAAATATATGTGAAAGCCATTTGCATGAATGTACTTTTTACTTATGTAAAAAAAAGTCTTTCTCCAATACATAGTCCAAGATTACTTCACTCTAGGGAGTGCTTTTTCATCTAAGTCTACTTGGGTTTCTGGGGACCCGAGTGCAGTGCCTCAGCAGGCTTTGCACTGTCAGGCACCACCACATTGTCATATACTATAACCAGGAAGTTGCCATACATATTTGCTCTTTAATGCATAAACCCCACAAATCTGACAGGCTTACACAGCTCCCTCATGTTATTCTGTACACTGAAGTAGAAAAACCTTCCATGAAGGAATTGTTACATCATATAGTCAGAGCTTGCTTAAAGCAATATGAAACTCAGAAGAGGGACTGGTTCTTTGTCCTTATTTATTTAGCAGTGCCAAGGTCATAGACATACCCCCTTTTCAGATAATTTTCCAGTCGGTTTACTTTCCATGTGAAATTCCTTCTCTGTTTGCCCTTTCACATATCATGTGGAAAGACATGCCACAGAGTAAACTCAAGTGAAGAAGTATTCTCGGTCTTTTTAGTCACAGTAAAGTAGGGTAGGCAGGGAAAGAGTTGCAGCTGAGATGCTGGCAAGGCAATTGGTCCCATGTGAGTTGCCCACATTGTACTGCACTGCCTCTGCCACATCGTTCCTAGAATAGGGTCAGCTCAGAATGGTGCAAGAAAGTAATTCTGCCTGCCTTGACAAACAGCCCATGCCCTCTACTCACACCTCTAGCCTTATACAATCACTTGAAGTGAGGATTCTGAAAGTGTGAATAAACCAGGAAAGAGTAAAAGCAGCAGTGATTGAGGTTAAGTTAAAAATTTGTATCTGCACTAAACCATAATGTTAATTGCCAGGTCACTTTGCCAAAGTATTTATTCAGGATGTGTCCGAGTGAGTGATTAGATAGTTGTTTCAGTCATCAACATATGAATATTTATGTACATCATGAGATTTTTTGGTTGCTTACAGTGGGTTTTTTTCTGTCCTCCCTGTCCCCTTGAACACTAGCAGACTTGTAAAAAAATCCCTTAATATCTTGGAAGGCATTTTAGAATGTGCAAAAGTCTAGAAAGTAACCATAGAGCTTGCTCTTACAATCTACGTGTTTGCCACTCCCTCTGCACTCGGGAGGCAAATTGTCATTGGAACATATGTTTCTCCTCTAAATGTTTTTTTCAGTCGTAACACCACCAGCGGTCCATACTTTCTCCTTAACTGAAGCAGATGGTTTAAAGGTCCTGCCATTAGTAGCACTGATTAAAATTAATAAATGAAATGCATTTTACTCTACTGATTTCTTTGGCTTTATGCCTATAGGCAATAATAGCTGATTAGGAAGTCTTTCACTGAGAGAAATATGAATCATGAATTCCAAACTGAATTGTGTTGTGGCTTACTTAGAGCTCAAACAATGAATCTGAAAGTGAAAAAGCTTATTTGAAAGTGAAAAGAAAATGCCATCTTTCACTGGTATTTCCTTGTGTTTTGCATAAACAAGCCTCACATAACTCAATTTTCAACTCTTCCCCAAGGAGGTTATTGCACATTTTTAATATAACATATGTCTCTCTGTGATTCCTCTCCCATTTATTGATTTTTATTTCTGACAATTACTTCTAGTCTGAGTTCTGCATACTAAATGGGTCATTTGTTTTTACAGAGGATAGATTTAAAACAATTATGCTCCTCTACTTAAAAGTTTCACTGTGTCAGACTACTCCTATTTCATACCCTTGGAGTTTGATTCACAAGCTTTATATCAAGCCTTTGGCTTTTAATTTGTTTAGGAATAGATCCTCAATGAGACTAAGTATTACAATAAAGAGTTTCAAAAGTTACAGTACGTTTACTACTCAATTTTACCAAATCCCCTTTCTATTAATTTGAGGTTTGAAACTTTGAGTAGTCTAATCCTGGGTATCAACAGCTATGTGATAATTACAGATGTAGTCAACTCTCTGTCAATATTCTTTTTGTAGTACAGGATCCATGTTGGCTGATCCATGATGGCTGTATCCACACTAGGCAATTGCAGAGGGACAACTTAAGCATGCAGATGAGGTCAGCTACAGTGTTTAAATATTAATACACTGTTTGGAAGTTATGGCCCTTGCCAACTAATACAGTCTGGAGCAGCATTCTGGAGAAGAGAGGATGATTATAGCTGAGAACTGAGCAATAGCTGCAGCTCATTTATTAAATGATGCAGGCATCCTTGCATAGAGTTTTCAGAATACAAGTGAATTACAGAAGTAAATCCTCACAAGATGCTGACTTGAGACAAATTTCCCAAGCCCAGAAATGAAATAAGTATTAAGACAACACATTTTTCCCAGTCTTCCAAATATATATATTTTTTTTACATTACAGACATTATTCATATTTTATTGGTTTCAGCAAAATCCATTTAATGGATTCCATTGCAGTCTTTGAAAGTTTTCTGCTTATTATCTGTACCAGCATTAAAATAAGTCCTCAGACTGTAGACTATATAATATACCACTGATAAAGCCAAAATTCAGATTTGTCGATATGTGGTCGGTTTTCTTTTTTATTTAGAATAACAAATAGTATAATTGTTTAGTATCAGTGATCAAATACTAACTTATTATAGAATTCTATACATGCTGGCACTGTCTATACTTTCTACTTTTGTCTCATAAGAAAAAGTGATAATTCATTGTCATACCCTGCATTCAAAGCAGAGAAAATAAAGTGGCTCTGAATTTGACTGAGGTCTTTAATGATTTCCCATGATTTCCTGAAAGAGTAAGATTACTCCTGTAATTACTGGTTTTGTTGAATCTCTCAGTATGCTGATTGTTTTGCAGAAAGACTTTGAAGTGAGCATGGGTCAGTTTCTGGAAAAATGAGGTTATGATATAATGTTCAAATGTGAAGTTATATTTTTTTTGGTAAAATCTAAGAATTGTTTGATGTTAATACATTTCTTTTGGGGTTTTTTTTGGGGATTTATGAACTACAAAACTGCCTGGCAGGAATGCAGCCAGCTGTTTTGTCTTCTGTTTCATTTGCCAAGAGTTTATTTTGTTGTAAAATCAGACTTTTGGAATAAACACAGCATCCAAAAGGGGTATTTGCAAGGGTTAAGTCAAGATTCCCTGTATGTTTTGTTCTGGTAGCATTTCACACTGATATGTTTGGCTCCATTTTTATAATCCTCATGTTGCAGGAAGAAGAATCTGAATAGCATGATAGTTATTTGGCACAGAGATGGTGGTATATTAAGGCTAGATAATTACCTAGAAATAACTGAAAAAAATTAAAACACATGTTCTCTCAGGTTTTGGGCTGTATTTGCCCCTGAAGTAGTACTATCACTGTTGAAGGAATTATTCCACTGATATATTTGGCTGCTATTTGATTTCTTTTTTTCTATTTGCTTAATATTTTCTTCAGTTTTGCTTTGAACTATGAGGATTAACAATTCAGAGTTCATATTCTAGGCCCATTTCTCTTAATCCACTTATGCTCAGGAACTTTTTGCTATCCTTAGTGATGAATGGTGGCTCTGATGTCACTCTGCATCTCTGAGGATGCAACAGTCCTTTCTCTATCTTTTGTGCTTGAAGGTAAATGTACATATTTTCTGTGTCTTTTCCTCAA
Organism: Eurystomus gularis; assembly: GCA_013400335.1. Classification (NCBI taxonomy): domain Eukaryota; kingdom Metazoa; phylum Chordata; class Aves; order Coraciiformes; family Coraciidae; genus Eurystomus; species Eurystomus gularis. The sequence goes on from VZZY01000385.1 coordinate 81,304, forward strand.
TTGTTCACATGTACTGCAAACTGTGAGGGTATTAATGCACATTTATTACTGCTTCCAGAGCACTCTCTAGCAACCATTTAATGAAACAGCCAAACAGACTGCTATGTAATCTATTAATATCAGCATTTACAATGTAATTAAGATAAAGTGTTTAAAAATGAATGTCTTATAGTTTTATGTCTAATTAGTTTGTGCTGATTACCACGAAACATTTAAAACTATAATAGCAAAACAGAATGATTAAAGTAATAAAAGGAGACCCCAGTGTCTAAACTACAAAGGTGAAATTATGCTCTCCTAGATCATTTATTGCTCCGAGGTCTTTGGATAGAAAAAAAATATTTGCTGTAATATCTGACCTTCGTTTTGATATTCATTACTTACACTACTTGCAAGTTCTGAATCAGAGAAAAATGGTCTGATACAAGAAAATAAGATAGTGACTAAGTTAAATAATAGAAGTAGTAATAGTGTGAAAGCAGATGGTTTTTATTATGCCAGAATAAATTGTATCTCAAAATCTGGTGGGCTACTGCAAGCTACATTCTTTGCCACCCTTCTGATTTCTCTGTTGTAGCTGAGTATTTGAAACTGCCCCACATGAACTATTTTTCTGCAGAATTTACCCTGTGTATCCTCATCATCTTCTGTGACTACAAATTGGAGAGTAAAGACTTTTTGTTTAAATACAGTAAAAGATGGAAAAACAAATATTCATTCCTCCAAAACTGTAGCTGCTTTTGGAAGACAGGTGTGGATAACTGCATCATCATATAATTCTCCTCCCTCTCTTGTTACCCTCGTCTTGCAGTCAGTATTACAAAATCACCCTCTACCAACATGGATGGTTTCTGTAAAGATATATCTATTTCATGACTATTCATGTAGTTACTATAAATGAGTGTACACTTGGTGCTATTTTAAGGCTTTTAAAAATGCATCTGCATTGGTTTTTAAATTTATGTCAGGACTCCAACTGGTTGTCACCACTAATCTGCAGAGGAGTCTCGGAACATACAAACTTGATTTTCCTTAGATGAAGTTTTACTGAAAGATGCACTCCAGGAGCAAACATAATGCAATGCAGCCACACAGGGAAAGCCAGTCCAAGGGACTACACTGGAGGTTCTCAAAAGTAGAAAATTAAATGCATGAAAAGTGAGGAGAAGGTCATCATTACCTACTGCTTTGCTGTTTAGGTCTGTTTCTGTTGATCCACAGAACTTGCTAATGTAGATGTAGCTTTACAACAGAAACTATAATCAAAGATTAAGACCTAAGGCTCAAATGCAGGGCTGAATTACTATATGGCCACTGAACCACTTACTATATGCAGTGATTAGCAGCATACACATCCTTAATTTTTCACAAGCGTGAGATAATGTGTTAATATAGCCTTTAGTGATAGAAAGCTAACCTAATTCAAGTAATATTGTATCAGCCAAAATCATTCACATAGGTACCATGGATTTGCTGACACTTAGGGTGGGATTCATCTCAATTTAGCATACTGCAATTGTTGTGAGACGAAGGCCTTAATTACAGCAGTAGTTACCATTTAAGAGAAACAGATGCAATCTCTTAATTTGCTGCAGCTCATGGTCTTTCTGCTGCTATAATATTTGCAATGGGGATACAAATCTAAAACATTCAAGTATCACTTTGCTAATCTGAATATAATAATTGCTCACAGTGGTTTTGTGGGTTTTTTTCCCTATTATTGTGTCTGTGATAATAAGGATAAACTTCAAGAAGCTGCTTTTTATTTTTGTTCTTATTTAGCAGGAAATGAACTGATATTAACTCTACCTAAAGAAAATGGAACTTAATGTTGCCTATTTTTACTGTAATGATGCACTAGAACTGAAAGAAGCTCATGGGTATATTAAGGAGGTCTTGTGTTACTATTGAAAGCTAGGAAGGTAGATACTAGTTTTCAAATTTACAAAATGTCTAGAAACAGTTCTGAACATACAAAGTTTACAGGAGAGACACTCTGGCTGTATGTACTCCAACAAAATTAACATGCTTGAGTTTGTTCTCTGGTGCTGAGGCTAACTGTCACGGAACAGCCTGGCCACATACAGATATTCTTGCTTCCACAAAACAGGCAGGCACCCAAATTGGCAACCAGGATTTGGTGTCTGAGAGTCCTAAGTTCTGAATGAACCCCAGGGTTGATCCCACCTCTTATCGAAGAGGATACTTGATGATTGTTCTGAGCCAAAACTATACTAGCAGATACAATATAGAGATAGTTATATTCTAATGCCCAATATTGGCTCCTGGGCTGCTAAAGATGCATGCTATGAATGAGTACTAACATAACTGTAACCTTAGTGTTCCATTGTTTGCTTCTGGTAGACATGGGACAGTTAGGCCACTAGGACTGTGGGGTGCTGAAATGCTGGGGCCTGTGTTGTAGGCCCGAAGTTGGAGTTGACCTGTGGATGAGTCACAAACTAGCAGAATGTTTTGTTTTCTCTATTGGCTTCATGTTCCAGAGGGAGAACCTGGCCCACCTGTGGCTCTGCCCTCACCCAGGTGGTCATGGTTGGGGTGGTGGGTGAGGCCAGGACTACAACAACCAGGAGCCCATCAGTCAGAAGAGTTTCCTGTTGGGTGTGGCTTCTGTTGGGGCTGGTTGCATCTTGCTGAGCTCTCTCAGTGGCGTCCTTCCATGTGAAGGGCCACTGAGGAACACATCTCTGTCTGTTGTGACTAGCAGATGATGCTAGCACCACAGTGGGCAGTGGAGGAGCTGGGCCCACAGGAAGCTATGGCAGGACTGTCTGAAAGAAGACTTCTGAGGGGATGTTGCTGAATTCAGTGTTGGTCTGTGTGATCAGGCAACTGATGGCAGCATGAAATGATGATGGCTGAACCAGCACAACAGGTGCACCATGTAGTATATCCTCACTGCATCTTAGAAGCAGCTACTGGGATTAGAGCTGTAGATTGCAAGCAATGTCTTTCATAGTTTATGCCAGTTTGTAATGTATTGTCAAGATATATTAGAATTCATTGTGTGGCTATAATGTGCTTTTAATTATTTTTTTTTAATTTACTGTGACCATTTTTGCATATTTTCTTTATTATTTATTATGTGATATTTTTCCAATAAATGAGGCATTCATAAATAGCAAATATGAAAGATGTTATGTCATTTAAAATGGAATAAGTGTCCAGATATGCTCTGTGAAATATATATTTACTTCCCTAAGTCTGAAAGCATGCCACTTACCTGTGCCACTTACATACACACTTACATGCACACTTATAGTTTAGAGTCTTTTTTCTCAACACCTTACGATGAGTAAGGGACAGTACTTCTTTTTAGGCCTTCTGCTGTTTTCTAAAAATCAGTTCTGAAATACCCTCTTAATGTATCCACTATTATGATGTTGATATTATTTATTTCTCATTTATTTGTTCAGGAAGCATAGTATGGTTATTTATGTATGTGGTGGATACAGGAGGGGTATGATTAAGAAGCATGTTAGTTGGATGGGTAATAAAAAGTTTAGATTTCTTTGCCTTACAGACTGTCTTTATATGGAGGAATCATTACTTCTATGTCAGGAATCAAAGCAATTAATTATTTACGCTTGCATGATCAAAGGAATCTTCAAAGCAGAAACAATGCCAAATTATAGTATATTAGATTAATTTAGATGTGCAGTAATATAGATCAGTGCCTGAACTGGACTGTGAACACTGGCTAAACTATAGGACTAGAAAACTTGTGAACATGTGAACAACATGGTTTTACATCTCAGCATATCCTTTTGTAATTAACCAGACAGTAAACGCAAATTAAAAACTTCTGGAGCCCTTGGTAATTATTTTGTTCTTAATTTTCTTGAATTAGAAACTGAATATATATTTCAGTCATGGATAACAAAATGAATTTGTACACTTGATTATATGTTCTCTAAATCTCTAAACCAGGGCTTTGTTTGTTCACACCAGTAGCTACTACTTAATGACATTTTCCTTGTACATAGGCCAATAGGTATAAAAGAACTAAACACTGCATTTTAATTTTCTCTATTGTTAACTTATGATTTAATCATCAAACATATGAAATATACTTAGAGAACTACTTACAGTTAATTGATAGTCAAAGCTTTTAGGAACTGATGTGAACACACCAGAAGTTTAGGAAACATTTACCTTAAGCTACATCTGTTAAATTCCTGTGTAGGAGGAAAGGGAAGGAATCTACAGTAAGTGTTAGGAACCCAACTGTGAGGCAAATTGTTCAATTTATAGATAGAAGAATAAAAGTATAATCACTGTGCACAGAAGTAGAGCGTGGAGTAGATATTCTTGTATATTATTACATCTTTAAAACGGTCTTAAAGCATTTTGATGCTTAAAGAAATTGCTTGTACTGTTTAGGAATCATGTAGCAGAACCTGTGAGTGCATCCTTTCATGTACGTTTTCTAGAGACCCGTGTAATGCAGTTGGGGAGAAGATTGCATTCCTAGAGCAATAAAGGAAAAATTGTCTGCCCTGAAAATCAAGACTTAAGTCTGCTTTACTTTGCAACATCTGCCATAAATGTTCTGCCTAAATGATACCCTCCAGCTGTAATTAATACAAAGAAAAGGAAGAAGTAAAGGTTACAGTACTCTTCTAAAAGCTGACTGGGCTGGACTGAGGATGCTCTGTTCAGGGAGAGCAGATCTATTGTAAAAGTCAGGGACGGCAAAACCTAGACTTTTAAAAGAAAGTAAAACCTGCAATATTTAGCTTTTGTTCTAACAATGTGATAATTCTGGAGGTCTGCCTATATTTCCCACATGAATGTGAAGAGCTAGATATGGACTAGACCTGTCTCTTTCATTTCAACCTCATCATCCTTATTACTCTCTACAACTACTTGAAAGGAGGTTGTAGAGAAGTGGATGTTGGTCTCTTCTCCCAAATAACAAGTGATAGGACAAGAGGAAATGGCCTCAAGGTGCACCAGGGGAGGTTTAGATTGGATACTAGGAAAATTTTTTTTACTGAAAGACTGGTTAGTCATTGGAACAGTCTGCTCAGGGAAGTGGTGGAGTCACCATCCCTGGTGGTGTTAAAAAAAATGTGTAGACATGAGACTTCAGGACATGGTGTAGTGGTCATGGTAGTGGGGGTTGGTGGTTGGACTTGATGATCTTGGAGGTCTTTTCCAACATTAAAGATTCTATGATTCTATGATCCTCTGCTTGCAATAGTGAGAGCTCATCTTCAATGGTGGGGGCAGAGGAGGGGAAGTTGATAACAAAGTCCTACTATACAAATAATTTTTTTTTAAATACTAACTGCAAACAGTTGGCTGTTTAATGAAGTCACACCCCCAAATTTGTGCAAAAAAAGCTAAGTTTAGAGAATTAAATTCTCTTAGATAAGGGAGAAATCTGCCAGACTGCATATGCCAGGAGTATTTTGTAAACAACCAGAGAAAACAGAGTTTAAACAAGTAACCTGTTAAACACCTGACTTGGATAGCTATAACTTGGCCTACAGACCCAGAAACACAGTTGTGATATTATTTCAAGAAAAAAACAACTTTTAACTTTTATTTCTGGGAACTATAGCTAGACTAATATTTCAAGATGTTCTGTAAATCTTTGAAATGTTTGAGTGAATTTGTGCTGAATACCTGTAGGGGTATAGTTCTTAATATTTGTTGTGGTAAGACTCTAGTAAACTTAGTGGAAAGACTATGGGGGACAAAAGAAAATGATCTTTTACATGCCATATCTTCCTTTTTGTTCCATTTTATTATGTTGAGTCACACAGTTAATCTGGTCCATGCATCAAAGGCTCTCAGGCTGTGCCACTACAGAAAACGAGCTTGGAGGTTTACTTATTTTGTAGCCTTGAAGCATTACCAATACAGTAAACTTACATACTTAGCACTAAGGGAAAGATCTGAATTTAATATCATTATGCATAGCTAACTATTTGTCATGGTTTTAACCCCCAGACAGCAACTAAGCACCACATAGCCGCTTGCTCATTTTCCCCATAGCGGGATCGGGGAGAGAATCGGAAGAGTAAAAGTGAGAAAACTGGTGTGTTGAGATAAAGACACTTTAGTAAGTAAAACAAAGACCACTCATGCAAACAAAATAAAACAAGGAATTCATTCAGCACCTGGCAGGCAGGCGTTCAGCCATCTCCAGGAAAACCAGGCTCCATCACACGTAACAGTTACTTTGGAAGACAAACACCATTACTTCCTTGTTCTTCCCTTAGCTTTATACGCTGAGCATGACGTCATGCTATATGGAATGGGTCATCTGTCCCAGCTGTGTCCCTTCCAACTTCTTGTTGCACCTCCAGCCTACTAACTGGTGGGGTGGTGTGAGAAGAAGAAAAGGCCTTGACTTTGTGCAAGCACTGCTGAGCAGGAACATCCCTGTATTATCAACACTGTTTCCAGCACAAATCCAAAACATAGCTCCATACAAGGTACTATGAAGAATATGAACTCTATCCCAGCCCAAAACAGCACACTATCTGATCTCATGATTAGTTGAGTTTTAAGTAGAGATTTTACTTTAAAATTTATGGTGAAATGCCTTGTGAAGTTGGTCCAAATCTATATGTAGATGATAACTGACAACAATGCTATATCTTTGGGCAATAATTTAATACCTCTGCTAGAAATAAATAGTAGAACTCTGAATAACAAAATAGTAATGTTGAAAAGTCATAGGTCAAGGTTTAATTTCAATTTGATTATACGGAGTTTATTTTCTTTCCCATCATTAAAACTTATTTTCAGTGCAGTGATTATCTGTATATTATATAGTGATTATCTGTATATTATATAGCACAGAATATAGACAAAAATCACCAAATTCTTACTAACAAACTATGAAATAAAAGACCTTTTCAAGTTAAAGAGAGCTGTGGAAAGCTTAATTTTTACATAAGTAAGGCTGAAAGGTTGAAACACAAACTTGTCCTTGGGACCTGTGTAGTAAATATAACCTACTCCGCCAATATTTGCATTTTAATTAGTAAGATAAAAGGTCTTCTCAAAATTATATACCAAATAAATTATTAATTCTACATCTCAATTTGCCAGATAGTAACCCTAATTTATGCTGATTTAGTGATCTGTGCCAAACAGTGCATAGTCTAGATTTTGCTTGGGAAGTAGGAAGAAAATGTAATACATTCTAGAGGAAAAGAGAAGCTTTTAGAACTCTAGCATTAATTTATGCTGTTTGTTTCACTGTTCTTTATACAAAGAGGGGATAATTATTTCTCTCACACTAAGTGATAAAAAAACAAGAGTGATGTATTGTATATGAGTTTTGTGCATTTCAGAAGTTGCCCTACCCTGAAGAAATTTGTGGCTACCACAAAGCTTTGATAATGCAGATACAGAAATAAGACATCTTTCTGCATAACTGTCCTGGAAAGCTCATTTTAGCAAGGATTCTCAAAGGCTGATGAACACACAGGGACTGAGAGTGTGATATCCTAGAAATTGTGAATGCAACTGCCTTATGTTAGGGGTTGTCAAACCTGCTGCAACATCATCTCCCCAGGTCCAGGCAGTACCAAGGCTGAGCTTGAAGTCCCAGTACACAAACGTGCATATACACACACAAAACAGGGATATGCTCAACCTATCAACACAAGTAGAAAACACAATGCCATGTAATCACAAACAGCACCAACTGCCTGGTCACGTTCACTACTCTGACTGGTCAGGATGAAAGCCAATTAATGGAAAACACATATGTGTGTGTGTGTGTGTGTGTGTGTGTGTATACATATGTACACTGTTCCTACAATAACTGGCCTTTGGACACCTAGCCTGTTCACTAACTGAACCTGGGCATTTGGTTTCCTTGATTGCTGGCATTTGGGCATACTACCCCACTCTCAGGCTCTCAGCCCAGCTCCTGCTGCTAATACAGATGCCCTTTGCCTATACACAGCCTCAGACACACAGACTAGGGAACCCTTCAGTAACTACCCCAAGGCGCTCATCATCTACCCAGCAGCCTTGAATCCTCTGGTCTCCAGTGGCCTCACACATCAACATGAGCATGCAAATAGCCTCCTGGTTCCTTCATTAGCCAACTCACAGACCCTCTGATTTCTCCAGTATCCAGCTCAGACTTATGTCTGCTTCAATATCTGTCTCCCAGGCCTTTTATCTGACTCTTGAACTAATCCAGTCCAATGGTCACACAATGACATATGGGCCCACACAATATCAATGCATTCCAGTCCCTCCCATTGCTAGCATCACAGACACATGAACTTTCCCTTTCCCTATCTTTGGTTCTTCCCCTAAGCATCCCATATTAATTCTTGTACAATCCCATAATGCTTCTCCCCTGCATCCCATAATCTTTCCCACTCCCTTAGGAAGCAACCCCTTCAGTCTGTGAAGTGATCCACAGAGACTCTTCCCTACCAAGTCAGAGTGACAGGTGTCCCCTCAGTCCATGGGTGTGAGGCTTTTATGAGAGGACTGGGACAGGGGCTCATATCTAACTGGCTTTTTTGGGTTCCCCTCCAGTCATTATGTCTGTGTGCTCCTTCATATTGGTGGAAGTGAACATTTAATCATGTATTAAAGACAGTATAGTCATATATATAGTCATATATATAAAGACAGTATTAAAGACAGTATAGTCTTTTAATATCAGAGAGGAGAAGCTGCTACTCTTTCCCTCTTTCCCCTCAAATAACAGTTTGATAATTAAAGTACTGTCCTGCAAGGTGAGTTATCCTAGTTCAGTTTCTCCCAGTGAGAGTGCCTCTATGTCAAAGCTACAGGATCTTTGAGGAGGAAGAACTTACTTTATCCTTCAGTGAGTGTAACTTGTAGATCTGTAAGTCCTGCTGAGTCTTGCACTTGGGCTAAAAGCTATGCTACAGGCTTAGGGAGATGTGGCTAGAAAACTGCCTGGCAGAAGGGGGCCTGGGGGTACTGATAGTCAACCAGTACGAGCCAGCAGTGTGTTCAGGTGGACAAGAGGGCCAATGGCATCCTGGCCTGTATCAGAAACATTGTGGCCAGCAGGACTAGGGAAGTGATCATCCCCCTGTACTCGGCACTAGTGACGCCACACCTCAACTACCGTGTTCAGTTTTGGGCACCTCAATACAAGAAAGACACTGAGGTGATGGAGTGGGTCCAAAGATGGGCAACAAAGCTGGAGAAGGGCCTGTCTTATGAGTCTTATGAGGAGTGGCTGAGGGAACTGGGGTTGTTTAGTCTGAAGAAGAAGAGGCTGAGAGGAGACTTTATCCTCTCAACAACTACCTTAAAGGAGGTTGTAGAGAGGTGGGTGCTGGTCTCTTCTCACAAGTACCAAGTGATAAGACAAGAAGAAACAGCCTCAAGTTGCTCCAGGGGTGGTTTAGGTTGGAAATTAGGAAAAAATTTTTCACTGAAAAGCACTGGAAGAGTCTGCCCAGGGAAGTGGTTGAATCACCATCCCTGCATATGTTTAACAGCTGTGTAAATGTGGTGCTGAGGGTTTAGCAGCAGACTTGGTAGAGTAGGGTTATCATTGGACTGGATGATCTTAAAGGTCTTTTCCAACCTTAATGATTCTATGATTAACCATGAGGTTAAAAATCTGTGATTTCTCTTCAACATTTTGGGCCCATAAAATATTAAGAATTCATTTTTCACTGATGCATTTTCGTAAGAACAGCTGGAGAACAAGCCTTCCTTTTTCTTAATGAAATCAGACTGTAGCTTGAGAGTTAGGACAATAGAAGAGAATGTGGGTATGAATCACTGTGGACAGGAAAGGACTTTAATCTGAATATCTCTTTTTTTGCATGAAAACCTTAATAATTAAGGTTTATATGAAAGAAAATGAGCAAGATCTGCTCTTCTATTGGCAGAATTTCAAGGACGGATGAGACATATAAATCCTTGATTTCTGAGCCATATCTTCTTTCCTAACACTGTGCTTGTACCAGTAGTTTTTGCCTCTCGGGGACATTAAGGGTGTTTTTTTTCTCTCAGGCTAGGGCACAACTGCCTGTAGTGCCCAGTACTGTACTGTACTGTACTGTACCAACTCACATTAGAACTAGTTTGATTTCTTTGCAATTTATAGAGTAGCATAGCCCTGACCTGGATCTAAAAGAGCACCACAATAAAACAAAAAAATCAAATTTTGCTATATCTGATAGATCAGAGATGTGTTATTATTAGTTTATAAATGCATAGTATTGTACTAATGCCCATATTACGCATATCCAAGCAGTGCATTATTGAAGAGATCATGTGCAAAGCTCCTGTCTTGAACATCTTCTAGAATTATAATTTATTAAACATTCAGTTTTTAAAAGATATAAAGAGAAATGGGAACAATGAACTTTAGAAACAAAACCTCAGGGTTAACATTTTTAAAATATTTTTACTCATATTTATTAAAGGCATTCTGTATTTTTCAGCGTTAATATTTGATCTCTTAATGATTTTCATTTTTACATAAATTTACATTACAGAACAATGAAGAAGTAAATGCATAGCAATAATGAAATCCCTGTCAGGTTACATGCAATATATAAATTCTACTAGCATTTGAAAAAAAATTCAAATTCCATCTGTCGTATATTATCCCCAGACCAGCTAGGACATGCACGTATGTAATTGGATAAATTGAAAAAAACACCCCAAGTGCCTTACAAAAAGTCTTATGATACTTCTTCTAGGCTTCAAAAATTGTTTCCTTATTTTATATGAAAGTCTTTAATGTTAGAAATTCATACTTCCAATAAAATGAAAAATATATAATTACATTCAATATGACTTTCTAGTATTTTCTGAATTAGATGCTTCTTGTGAGAGAAAATATAATACAATAAATATGGCTTATCGCAAAGGAATTCAAGATTTTTTAATGTTTCATAAAAGCTTTAGAATGCTGACTCATCTATTTCTGATGCTCAGTTGTTGGCATGCTTTGTGTGAAATAGCACTGTTGCTGTGCTAAATAAATGGATAAAGCTTGCCATAAAAATCTATATTAATTGCAAGGAAAATGTATAAAACAAATTCTTTTATAATTTACTCTGTTAGAACCTCTAAATAATTTTTTTTTCTGTAGCTTTGAGACAGTAGAAAGACCGCCATCAAATAGCTGACATATACTTTCTTTCCTTCCTTTCTGATTAATCCTTCACCATACTTTCAAGGAAGAAATTATCACACCCCTTGAAAGGAATTCGTATTCTTTCACTTCGTGGTTACAGTTTTTCCAGTTAAATGCTAAGGCTTCTCATTTTTACTATGTTATTTTAAATGGTCACCTTCTCCCTTCATTTTCTGAAGGAGAGTTATTTTTGCCAGATTGATCTTTTAGTGCAAGAATTCGGGTGAACAAAAAAAATCAACCCTTTTTTGCATACGTACTGCCAGCTAATACCTTTCCAAAATCAGTAATACATTTGTCCATGCACTCCTACATTGTTCATTTTACAATGAGCTGAGCCTTCTGAAGGTGTTTGTTTCTTTACATTTATAAAAGGTCTTGTGACTCTAAAAGGTGACTAGTAGCACTTAACTAGCCTGCAGATGACTAAACTGAGTAGGCAAATCCTACAGTGAAAAAACTTAAACCTCATTCATGCACAGATGCTTGTTTTTTTCAAAACTGAGAATATGAACAGGGAATCTGACTTTTGACTTTAATGAACATCTTTCAGTTAACTTTGGGCTGAAATGAGTTGCTTACTGAACTTGCCTGTCTTTCTGCAGAGACAAATGCCCAAGTTTAAATTGCTAAAGATACATGAAGTAACTCCCACCCTAACAGCTGAAAAGATACATAAGCAGTTTTTGTGACTTGTGTGACCCCTCAGTCTTCATCTTATTCATTAGTTTGAAGCCTAATCTAAAAATTTTTTGCAAACTCAAGTAATTGAAATTATTTTGTCTATGTTATTTTTTAAGTGTTGCCTATTTTCTAGTTGTTCTGAATATTAACAACCAAGTTTTTCATTAAATGCTATTTAAATGAGGATTTCTAAATTATAAAGAAGCAGAACATGTTCATCAGATTCATGTCAATGAACAGTGTTTCTGGACTGATCCTGTTCTTCCACACTGTTCTTGGAGATCTGAAAGTTTCTATTGATATGTCCTATGTATGTGATCAGTGAAGATGGGTGACTATAAATAAACAGCACAATGGCAATATTTAATAACTGCAAGCACATGGGACAACACAATACGATGTACTGCTGAAAAAGTACTGATTTCCAAAGTAATAAAAACTGTCAGTAATCTATACACTATTCATTTCACTTTAAAAAGAAAATTTTCCTTTTAAGTCTTCAGATAGCCTAAACAATAAAATAGTTATTATAATGGAAATCCTGAGTTTGCATATAAAAGGATTCAGAAAAGACATACTAATACACCTGGAATTTTTGTGTGTGCTAGCTATAGAAGTACATGTGACCTTGTAAATATTTATGCAGGGTTTAAAGCCATCTGTCAACAATTAAAGTATAAATCACATTTAATATAATAGTCCACATAGATTAGGATTACTATATTTAGAATATTGCGCACATATTACAGCTGCAAAACGGATGAGCCAGAGTTTCTCAGTAATTTTAAAAAGGCCTTCTTCTCTTTGGCAATTTTCTGCATGGTATTTGATTGCATCTGAATAATGTAATAGAGAAATAGTATAGGCAGCTACCTGAACTTGAAGACAGCTATTCTGAGAAAAGTTTTAAGCTTATCACACATACAAAGACCCAATGGGATCTAAAGAATAGCTCTACCAAACCTTTCTGAGAAGGTTTTTAAGTGGTCCACTTCTTTACGCACCAAGAAAACTGTCCTCAGCAAATACGTGTCCCCTCTTCTACCTTCCGTACTTCAAGGATACCTTAATTCTCTTGAAGATTTTGAAAAACAGACATGATGCATTTTTACAAGACTAGGAAATAGCAATTATTTTAAGAAGAGTTTGGAAGCAAAGAGAATTTAAAAATACAGCCCTTCATACATGATAAGTCTCAATTTATGCAAAGCAGCCTTATTACACAATGAGTATAACCAGAGGAGTGTAGTTTTATAGAAGTTGTGAAAATAAATGACAACTCAAGAATGGGAGTAGGAGGTAAATTGTGTGGCACGAAGGCCTTGTTTTAACCTCACGGAGAATCCACTTGCTTCTGAAGAGTGCCAGCACACAACCTCAGGGACTGGAAAACTTTAAATGATATACTAGAATTTGTACTAGCTATCTGTCTGAAGGATATATTTTGGAAATGAAAATAAGATATATTGGACCTTAAGAAAAACTTGGTAAATAATGCAGAAGGCTCTGGCTGTATGTTTTTGCTGTGCTGTGTTTTGTGGCAAGTTCTTATTATAAAATTAGGTCAGGCAATGTCACAGATAAGGACTGATGATATGCTTTTAAAACTGATACTTGATCTCACTAATGTAAGATTCCTGCTGTTTAAATATTTTAAGGTCCTGCTTAACTTTTTTTATATTTTGGGGTGAGGAAATATTTTTTGCATAGAGAATCCCTCCCCACGAAAACTGTGCTATAGACACATTGTTATAAGAGCAGTACATTCCCAGGAACATTTGAAACTATGTTAAATACAAGAATAAAGTGGAAGGAAACCTTTACTTCCACATTAGCCATTGTTCTGTAGATCGTGCAAGTTCAAAATGGTCCTTCATACTTGTCAAAATGTAAACACTAAAAATACGTTCCCCTCTTCAGCAGCTCCACATGTACTTTTTCCTTAGATCAGAGCATTTTAAATTGATCTAGAAGATGATGTGAGAGTAGACAGCTATAAAATTTAATACAGAACTCAGTTACTATGAAACAAAACCCTTCAGTATTCATTTATCTCACAATGACTTGTATTATCTACAGAACAATGGCTAATGCAAAAGAAAAGGCTTCATTCTACTTTCTTCTTGTATTTAACTTGGTTTCAAATGTTTCTGGGAATGTACTAGTTTTATAGAGTTGTACTAAGTTTGAAATATTTTTTTTTTCTTGCTGAAACACTTCTACCATTTGTTTAGAAACCTATAAAATTCTGTCATAATGAGATGCATTGTCATAGTTTGTTGTTAATAATTTAGTGATAACTGTACGTAAGAGTCTCTTGGTTCTTGGAGTACATAAAACACTTGCGGTAGCACATTTTGTTATCCGTATACGCCTCAGTTCTATTGGAGATAGCTGAAGTCTACATGAAGTATTATTCTGTAATCCCCTTTCCAGACCTACAGACTGTAATAGTCAATGATCTACATGCAGATAGAGTGGAAACAAAGTCTGTATTCCTAAGTGCAGGCCACAAATCTTTCATGAACCTACCATCCTACAGCAGTTATTAGTTGGTAATCATTAGTGTATTGGAGGCATATGCTGTCATTTGTGCAAGGTCTCTGAAATGCTGAGAACCCCACAAACACAACTCCTGGACCAGCTGACTGTTGGTCTACACTGCTCACTTCCAAACTTCTACTGTGTAGGTCAGTGTTGTGTATGCGTATCAAGTCTACATTTCATATACCACTTGTTGCTGTAATTTATTTCCAGTATGTATTACCTGGGGCTAAAAGCAAGATGTTTTTTGTCTCCTTGAAGAATGAAAAGATTTACTATGCCCTGTTTTTCAACAATTTGTTGATTATTCCCTCTTATGTGCTAGGTACCAATGATAGTGGTCCCTACCATCTCTCACTGATTGTACTGATAAACCATGGGTGAATTATTTCACAATGTCATCATCAGTTCTCAGACAACAGGCTTTATAACCATTCATTAACTTCATAACTGAACTACATGACACAGAATTCTTGTCAGAATAACTCAGCTGCATAGACCCTGCAAATTAGTGTAATATTAGGTTGGCACAATATGTGATCAGAAACAAACTTGTTTACTTTCTGAATCTCTTATTTCCTGTTGAAATATTATTTTAGTCATTTTCTTTCCTGAAAAAATAATTGGAGAGATACAAATTGGATATGACTGCCTTCTGAGATCCCCTTATACTTGAGAAAGGATTATGGAGTCCTTTCCTATAGTGTATCTGAGGAGGAGCTAGCACACCTCATATCTGCATCCTTCATATTATGTTTTCTTAACAGTCATGGTCCCAATAAGTTTTTCCAAATTTTAACATCAAATTTTCAGATAAGTGATCTTTCTTTTTTGTTATTGGACAGTCAGCTTCCATTTCATTTAAACAAAGCATGTTTCCATTGCTTCTCGCTTTCCTGTTTCTTCACAAAAATCTGGGTAAATGGCATCTCTGAAAATGTCATAAAACTGTAAAAAGAATGACAATTATTTCTATAACTGCTTCCTTTATATATCTGCATTCTCTTCCAGGTTATATTTTAATTTTCCAAGCTCTAAGCAGCTTCATCACTACTGTGTGCTGAACACACTCAGCAGCTTAGCTGTATGGAACACACATTTGGTTTGTCATGGGAGCTTATTCAACTTGTAAAATGGTGTACGAGAGGCTCAATAATCATGTCAAAATAGAGAGAATTCATTTCTCAAGTATATAATAATTTAAAAGAACTTTTAAAAGTTAGTCAATAACCTAAATTAAGGTGCAAAGACCTCAAGCTGACCAAAATTCAGCGAGGTCTTTTTCTCAAGGGAACTGAATATTTCTATTGTCCTGAATTTGTGTGTTCATTTTTATACAACAAGGGAATGGTACAGATAAAACAGAAGCTTGACATTTTTTGCTTTAAGACAGCATTTTGTGCTGTGTGCTACAGTGAGGAAAGTATCATTGAAAGCTTAGTCAGCTCACAGGGCTTTCATGGAGATTTTAAAGCCAGGAGCAAAAGAATTACATCTTAGCAGTTGGTTTGAATGTCTGACTCCCCAGGTCAAATGATCAGAACTAATTTCCAGCTATGGTTAGCTTTGGGAATAGTTGTACAGCAAAATTACATTCCTTATGACATGCCTTAATTGCGGTACACCCCTTCTCAACAGTCTTAAATTTTAGGATTCATTCTACTCCTATCTGAATTGGTCTTTCTTACCAATAGAGAGAAATAGGTGGTTCTAGGAGGCAATTCACCTTGTCCTATAGATAAGCCGAAAGCAGGTCAGAGGAGGGGCCTTAAAGATTCCTATTTCTTTCTGTTGTACAGAAGATATGAAGATGAGTAGCTTGGACGTAAATACCTACAATTCATTGACATAAATCCTATACAACTATCAGAAAGCTTTTCCTTTTTGTTCCTAAATTTGTGTTTGAATGATATAGCAGAAACAGTTAGAGGTATGGTTATTAACATTCAAAGGTCTCCTTAGATGCAATATTAGCCTTACTGTCAACTTAATCTTCATTTTACACAGCAGCTATTGCTTTTTTTTACTCACTGCAGAGTCCCCTCACATGAGGGCTGGAAACATGAAAGAAGAAAGTAGATTTATCATACTGCTGGTGGATAAGAAAAAGCAGTGTGTGAGTCAGCATTGCTGGTGAGACCATCCACTCAATTCCATTCACTGAAATAAGTTCTCCGGATAAATCACCAATTTATCCACTCACAACAGGGTAGAAATAGGAAATGTAATGTACTTTTAACAATCCAGAAATAATTTTGCTCATGAGGGCATCACTGATTGATGCAGCTTTTTGTGTAATATCTTCCAAATGGCTCTCTAGATGAAATGTCAGGTAACACGTTATTCTTATAAAGTGAAAAGCATTCCATAAGGTGTTGATATTTTTAAAATCCATCCTTTAACTGGCTTAATATCATGTCCTTTCACCTCGAGGTCTGTGAAGTATAAGCAGAAATCAGACCCTGAAATAATTGATTTTCATTATCTGTCATGAAGTTTAGTTCACTTCAGCTGTAACTTTAGTCTTATGTTTTCACTGACATTGAGAGGGAACTAGGGTTTACAGATCATTAACTTTTCTTAAGCAACAATGCATGTCATAAAAGTGAGGGAACTCCTACTTTAATACCTAACTGGCGATACACAGATAGACAAGTGATGTCATGCAGATAATTTGATGTAGAATCCAATCCTAACTTATTTTTTAGAAGCAATTTTATATAAACATTGCTGTTGGAGCATTAAGCACATATTTTATTCTTAAAATAATTGGTTTGCTACTGTCATGATTTTTATTTCTAAGAAACAGTCAGACAAATAACTGATTGATACTGCTATCAGTAAAAAACAGTGCATGATAATGAGTTTATGTCCATATACAGAAATTCTTGCAGGCTGGTGAATTATCTTCTATTCCACAGCTTCCTTGGTATGCTTTGGTTTCTTCTCCTATTTGAAGAACTATCTTCTGTAATGATAGTTGTCAGATTAATTGAAACTGACTGAGTTCAACATATGTAATTGTGATTAATTCTCCACATGGTTTCATAAGTTCTAGTTTTTAGCACCAAAAATTTTTGGTTTTAAACTTTTTTTCAGAAAATATAATTCTTAACTTTTAATTAGCATTTTTTCTCACAAATATTTTGATCTTTTTTCTTACTTGTAGTACACATATATAGATAGACTATACAAAGGAATAATGACATTGTCCAGTTTATAGCTATAGCATCTAGTTAATGTTTGGGATCTTGTTGTGTTTTTGTCCAGTTTCTGCTAGGAGCTTTGCTGTTACCAAAGAAACAAACAAATATTGTAATGTCTGGCTAAAAGAATTAAGAATTCACTTGGAAAGCTTTTTTGCAATTATTTATTTTCTATAACTCTCAACTTAGATATCTGCATTTTCACATTTGAATAGGTGCCTGGTTTTTGTTGGCTCTGTTGAGTAGGATTATGGTTCAATTATAGGTACATAGATACCTGGAGCCATTGCAGCTGCTCAGTGTCCCTTGGCCTCCAGCTGCTGCTTCAGAACATCTTCTGCAAATTCTTTATCACATTTCTCTGACCATGTAGCACCCTGGTTACTCTAGAGCATCTCAAATGGCACTAGAAAACCATGTCCAGAAAATTAAATCTAACTTGTTACATGCAAATTACTACTGAGGATTTCAGACACCTTTCTTACAGAAAAACACCTGTATTTTTTACATCTACACTGAGGTATATGAATCTGGAGCCAAAAGTCACCCAAAATCCTGGGTAAGCTTGTTCAAATTAGCTTTATCTGATAACAATATGCTGTATTATTTAAATAAATCCTTTTATTTACTCTTGTCAGACCTCAATTGTTTGTTAAACCACTTGATATTAAACTATCTAATATTTCACATAGTCTGTTCTGGAAAGACAGAATTTCAGCTTCTAAAGAAGAATGTTATTTCAGTCTGCAATTATGACAGAATAAAATGGTCTCATATATGTCATATCTATTAGTATCCACCCTTGCCAAGGTAGAAAGGTCTGAAAATGCATAAAAGGATAAGGTAAAAGATAAAATTATTTGCAAATTATCTGAAAAAATATTTCTAATGTCTAGTGGAGAGGTTTATACTACTATTTTACAAAGGAATGCAATGAAACAGAGGAACAGTGAAATAAAAAAATCCAAGCAGATCCATAGCTCTAAATAACAGATATTGAAGATGTTCATACTATGGCTTTGGAAATATATTACATAAAATTTTGCTGCTGATGTGGGGTTTTTCTGAAATTTATATGTTTCTCTTTCATTGTTATAATAATCTACTTCTTCTAGCTATGCTGTCTTCATGGATGGGTGAAATGGGCAAAGAACATTAGCCTCTAAACATTAATCATATATAATGTGACTTTGTTATTTCAACTATCTAGGCAGAAAAAAGAGTAGAAGTTATTATTCTAGGGTTTAATTTTACTCTCATTTTTTATCTTAGAAAAACATGACTCATTTACCTTATTTTCTGAGAATGATTTAAATCTACAGTGAGATGTTCGCAAGACATGCATTTTTTTAAGGCAAAAAAATATGTAAATGTTTTTTAAACAAATCAAGTTGATAGTGTGCATTACTGTGCTAGCAGGAATTGCACTGAGGGACAAGAGCCAAGCTTTTGCTCCTGTATTCACTTGGAACCAGTAATAACTGGAAATAAAAGTAATTGCTTATGACTGAACTCAGATGAGATCCTGAGTTGAGGGGTTTTAGCTGTAAAATGCACTGCCAGATATAAAGCAAGATTTTTAGAACAAAGAAGCCTTTGTCTTTAATAAAGTAACAAATTAAGAAAATGTCCTGGTTTGAAGGACA
>VZZY01000386.1:0-117389 GCA_013400335.1 Eurystomus gularis
TGCTCCAACAGGTCTATGTCCTTATTGTGTTGGGTGTTCCAGAGCAGGACGCAATAATCCAGATGGGGTCTCCCTAGAATGGAGTAGAGGAACAGAATCTTGTTATTCATCTGGAAAAACATTAGTGCATATGAATTTTACTATTTTGGGTTAATTTGATTTGATACTATTTACTTGGAACACACACAGATGTTCTGTGAATAAGAAATGGCCTTGTTTCTTAGCACTGAGTAATTTATGATGATAATCCAATCATTGATACTGGCTTTACCATCGTAGTGAAAAATATTGGGTATGTTATTCATCTGAACTATCTTTACATGAAAAATATATTTTTTGTGAATACAGTAGTGTTAGAAAGCTTACACTTGCAATTTTCTCTATTCATGCCTTTTGCTATCACTTGAGTAGGGTATATTTGTGTTGCATTTTATACCTTTTAAACTGGGCAGTCAATGTAAACACCAGTAGATCCTTCTTGTACTTTGAAAGAGTAGTTGAACTAGCCGAATTTGGACTGCAAGACCTATATGTATATTCATGGTTGGGATTATAAAAGCAATTTAAGAGAAATTAGATACTACTTCTGAAATTATGGCAAAATGTAACTACAATCTATCTGGTAGATTTTTGATCTGAATAATTCAGTAAACCTGGTATTTTTAAGGGACTTAAGAATTTTCCAGATATAACAATAAAATCAACAGCACTTCCCCATATACGGTGCTAGGATTGCTAGAGCCCTAGAGAAATGATTATTTTATAACTTTGGAAAAAAATATTTAAAGTTATAGACCCAACTCACAACACTGAATTTAGTAGACTACTAGATCTGAAATAGAATTTTTAATTGTGTTTTATATATAATACAAAATCATGTGTATGTTTTGTAATTATAAACGTGTGTTAGCTATTTGCATCAAAAGGCATATTTTTTCCAGAAGAAAAACTGAGGATGATGCCGCTCTTTGTCAGTGGAACCCTTTGGCTGGAGTTTATAATGTGAGTTCAAATGTAGCTATTTGTAAGTGGCCATTTTACAGAGAAAAACACTTGATAAATAAATGAAAAATAAGTTAAATGTTTTTGACCATGATACACAGTGTAGTGAAAAGTGATACTGCTACCATGTAAGATGTAAGGTGGCTTTAACAGTTGAAAATTATAGCCTTTCCATAAATTTAGTTGGTTTTGAAATTTATGTACAGAACCCGTGCTCAAATGCCTATTACGTTCTATAAGCCTTTTTCAGATAAGTAAGTTTGAGAATATGATTTAACTATGTTAATCAGCTTTTCCAAATGAAAATGTAAGCCTGTGAGTTCTTGGCATTGACAGAAAACAAAACATAGTAATTTTGTTCTTTCAAGATTATCAGAAACTTTCCTAACTAAAGAAGTGATAGAATTAGAAACAGTATTTTTTAGAAAAACTGCTTAATGTTGAAGAGGTAAATTGGTATATACCAACCATTATTTAATGAAGCCTATAATTCATAGTTTCTCAGAATGATAAAGCAAGGGTAAGGGAATGAAGTCAGTTATTTCAGCTACATTTTTATGGGAGTGATTTTGTTAATGTTTCTAATCCATTGGAAGTATGGTAGAAAATCCTCTTTGCAGGCTAAGGTGCATGGCCTCATGCTTGTAATATTGACTAATATTTCATAGGTCAAGAATCCTATAGAGCACATCAGCAGTTTTGTTTTCCTTAATTTTTATAAATGTGTGAAATAAGGCATTGATATTTCAGAAGCTAAGTTCTAGGATAGCATGATATGGTCTAGAAACTGGACTAATGCTATTTTGGAGCCCATAGTTTCTTTTCAGGTATGTCTGATGCATGAGCACAGCAAGCATATGCAATCTTATGGCGAAATAGTAGAGATAAAAAATAAAATAAAATAAATACAATAAAATGGGATACATTTCACAAAATAGTAAAATAGCTCAGCAGAGGAGCACAGTGCCTGCAGGGACCTTTCCTCTGGGTACACGGACAGAAGGATGACTGTACTGCAAGGCTTTGTCTCTGTCTCTTTTGCCAGATTTTCAAGGGAGAAACCTCACAGATGTTCTCAGCTGGATAGTACCATTGGCAGAAAAAGAGGGGTTAATATGGAATTAGACATAAGAAATTCTTGATTATGAGATACAAGGGAATAACTTGAGATATTAATTATATCTACTGATTTACAGATCTTCTTTCTTTTCTTACAGTAACTGGAAATTATTTTGTAAAGTTGATCTAAAACCAAAATTCTATTGGTTTTAATTTTCAAGCTCTACAGGTTTTGAGAGTTTTATCTCTTCTTTGCTGGCAGCTGTTACATCCTTCACACTCTGAAAATCTTGCCATATATATAAGACAGGTTCAACTAGGTTAAAAATCTTCCTTCTGTATTCATGAGACCACACCTCAGAAAGAGACTTTTTCGTGTGCTATTCAAAATATTTGAAATGGAACACCTGTCCAATGTTACAATGCTGGCTGAATTCATGTTTTATTTTACTACTGCCTTTTAAACTTGAATATTGCATTACAGAAGATTAAGAGGAGGGACTTCACAATGGAAATTTCTAGCCCTTTTCTACATTGCCATAAAGTAGAAGGGTTGCGCTAGTGTTTAAGACAGTAAGGTCACCCTCAGACATGTAAAGGGAAATTGCATTCTGTTAGGCAATCTTTGGTGGTCTAACTGTTAGTTTTAGTAGAACTAAACTGCTGCAAAAGGTAATGTTGGGGGGGGGGGGGATTGTGGAATACCATAGAATTTGGCAAAAGAAAAATAAATGTGGTGGTGTTCTTCCTCTTGCTCTTTTACTCACCTGTCCTTCCATCTCCTGCACTATTCCCCAGAGATTTTAGGAGCTATATTTGTTGAGGATGACTTCAGCTGAGAATGTCTAAGCCTTGGAAGACATTAGCCCTTAAATCCAGCCATCCAACAAAAATACTAAATGACTTTAAATTATTTGTGAGCCAAAGGAATTGCCCATGGAGTAGTAGTATTGATTTCATCCCCTTTATTTCTCACTTCTGATTGTTTTTTTCAGCATGTGCAAATAGGTATTTTGGTGGACATCCATAGAAGCAAGTGAGTTTTTGACATCCAAATCACTGTTGGAAACATTGATTGAGCACCTAGACATTTCACTACAGAAATGTTCAGTGGGCTCCCGTTTCATCTAGCTTACTCAACAAGAGGCATAGAGGGAGAAAAAGGGTTAATTTATAAAAACTGTTAACTATGATTTTCATCTTGAGCAAATACATTGGATTAGACAGTGCCCTGGCAAGTGTACAATAGGGAGTAATACAGTATTACATTGAGAAGACCTTCTATTACATTCTGTAACTTTTAAAGCAAGCTTTAATAAATATAAAGATGTAGCTGGGATTCCATTAAGGTTGAAAACTCCTGTCCTTTGAAGTGTCTCTTCAGCATTTTTGAGTAGCTCTAGTGTTTTAGATTTATTTTTTTTAAAACCATATAAATGGATGGTATTCTTCAAATGTCTGAAGATTAGTCAAACAAATTTAAAAGGTTGGCTTTTCAGAAAACTTTCTTCAACTTTTTTCATTTAGATAGCCTTTTAGAAAGGGTAAAGTTATGCAAATACAAGACACAAATATGATGAACAATAGGAATGATCTTCAAGAAAATAAGGGAATTATACTCAGTTGCACACTTCTTTTTTTTTTACTTAGTAAAGAAATTGTGTTTCACTAAACAGGATTATCTATTTTTGAGAAAACCACTAATATTTAACATTTAGGTAGAACTTTGTCTGATATCGTGTAAAATGGCAGGAGTGGTGACTAAAAAGTATAAATAGCACCCTTTTGCCCTGCTGTCAAGGTTTAGGGTTGGGCTGCAAATAGTAACAATAAAATGAAATATATACAAAACCAGTACCGAACTCAACCCCCCCAGTGTCAAGTACATCACTGTCACCACTGATGCTGTAGAGCAGGCACTGAGGAAGTCCCACACTGGACTCAGGTAGACAGGAACTGGGTTCAGGAGCTGTATTCTGGAATAGGATTCAGGAACACATGGGTCAGGATTGAAGACAGAATGGGCAGAGTCCTCTTTGGACAGTGGCCATTGAAGAAGAGAGCTTGACTCTCATGATCCCTCAGCTTTATACTGACTATGATATTATGGGATGGAATACCTTGTTGGTCATTTTAGCGTCACCTGTCCTGTCCATTTCTCCCCTAGGTGCAGCCTTTTACTTTGTGCACCCCCCAACGTTGTAAAGAGGATTTAGCAGTGACTTTGGTCTGCATACTGATCCTTGGTAGTAACTCTAAAGATCGGGTGTTATCACTTCTGGAAGCAGACACTTCAGAATGTACAGTTGCTTAGAAGAGACTTAACTGAAAAATAAAATCACTGAAAGGAATTAGCTCTGTTTTAACTCAAACCAGGACACCTGGACAGGTTTTACTACTAGATTGCTACAAAATTCAGTGGAGCTTAAAATGGAGCTTTTAAAACATTTATATAAACGATTTGGGTAAAGGTTCTGAAATGGAAAAAAAAAGTGCTGAGCAACGCAGCCAATTGCATAATGACTTCCACCAGTAAATATCTCAACCAGTATTATGCAAATACAGTTTGCTGTAGAACACTACAGAATAATGGTTCTAGTGTTAAAATTGATGAGGACAACTGTGTTTTCTCAGGAGTCTGACTTCAAATCTTGGCCCTTAGGGTTGACCCTGCATATAATTAGTGACAAAAGAACTTCAACAAATGTTTGGTATGAAAAGACTCTGTCAAGGGATAAATCCTGCCAACACGTATCTGTGTCAGTGATTCTATCAATTAATAGGACTACTTTATTAATTTAACAACACAGATAAATGTCCATTCATTGAAAGTTCATGAAAATGAGAGCAACATGAGTAAAAGGTAATGAACAAGAAGTGTAGAACAAATAACTTGTGATAGGATCCAATGTGAAACTCAAAAGGAGCAGAACTATTTTATAGCAGAAAAATCTGTGTGGCAAATTATAATAGCAAGAGAAATTAAGATACAGCAGACACATGGAAATTTAGCAGATGGAAACTATAATATACCAAGTGATATTTTTCTTGTTTTCAGAACTGCCACACTTCTGGTAACAGATATTGATACTACATTCTCACATGCAGGAAAAAAAATTATCTTCAGAAAGAATTCTCTAAAAATTTATGTAGCATCTCTGTCTTTTCTGATAATATTACATGTTACATTTCTAAAATAAATAGTCTTTGTGACAGAATTTGATTTTTTCAATATATTAGTAATATGTAAATATGTCATAAAGAAAGTAATGGTTTGATGTTTCCGTGTTATTAAACTTCAATTTAGTTCTTCAAAGTTATAAAATACTAAAATTCTCCAGACATTTACAAGCTATAATACTTAAAAAATACCTTATTGGTGAACAGCACTGGTGTATTAGATACTTTAATTCAATGAAATGTGGAGAACTTGGAATAATTAATTTTCTTTCCTTTTAAAGTACTTATATAATTTGGGTTTTTTTTTATTTTGTGGATCAGCAATTAATTTTTATAACACAGCAGTATTGATAAATTTCTTAAACTGGAGGTTAAGAAATTAATACTTTTGCTTGATAGTCTGTACTATTTAGCAAAATTCTGTAAAACATCAGTACCTTTCTCTTTTGATAATCTTAAATATGTGTAATTTACTCTAGCTTGGATTTATGTAGTTTAGTGAATACTTACTTCTCAACAGTTTTGCAGATTTTTAAGATTGCACTCCTGCTGTGCAGTTTCCCTTAAGCTTCAATGTATGATATGTAGAGAGAACTATAGAGATACTCTTTGGGGATAGATTTCCAGATACACCTTTTCCTTTGTTCTTGCTCTAAGTACATACAGTTAGTCCTGTAAAACGCTCTGTATGTGTTAATTTTAGTAGGAATTCATAGCACATTGCAGAGTGCTAGAGAACTCAGAAGTAACTCCTAAGACTATGGGTAGGGGAAGAAAACACCAGACTAGTCCAGAGCTCCTGTGACTTGTGTATATGAATCAAGTATATCAAAAGTTAAACAGAAAAATACACAGCTTTACAGATAACAATAGGTTTTCCCCAGTTGCCTAAGTTGTCAAAGCTCCTTTTATCCAGCTATACTGTCTCCACTTACCTCTGTATATCAGTAGAGATAAACTATGCTTTTCCTTGTTTATATCATTGATTGCATTTTCCTAGTATTCCTTTAAAGTGTTTAAAGTGGACTACACTTTTCCAGTAAACAAAGACAATAATAGAGGAAGCTTAATCTGATATTAATTTTATCTGCATTGAATTAAAACAAAATAAACATCTGAAGAAATCTAGCAATAACTTAAAATATTAACAGATTGATTTTAGCAACCACTGGAAAGCCACAGAGACCTTCATGAATCTACTTAGCTTTCTGAGGGAAAATTACCTTGTTGTTTTCCTACATACATTTAATCAAAAAGGTGCATGCTGTGTGCCAGGAGTGGAGAGTAGCAATATTTTTTATAGTTAATTTTATTAAAACCACCAAAAGGTTTTGTTGTTGTTTATTTATTTTCCAGGCACCTGAAAAACTATAGGTAGGTAGTTTGGGTACAAGACTGGGTACAATCAAGGGACAGAAAATTAGTTGTGATTATATTCTTAAGGTATTGTCATGTGACAGTGGTGGCGATTGTTCAGTATTTATTATAGTATAAGAAAGGATCAACGTCAGCAGTGAACTGATTAACAGGGTAACTCAGGGGAAAATTGACATTGCTTCAGGCCAAAATGCCGAAATAGTTTTCAATAGAATTCTAACAACATGAGAGAATTTTGAAGAATTAATAAAGGTCATTTGGTCCATCAAGACAAATTCTTTTTAGTAGTCTGTTTCCCCAAGGATGATATCTAATTTTTTCTTGAATGACACTGATGCTTTCTGCCTCGACAACTTTGCCTGCAGGCTATTCTTGGTATTTATTATTCTCCACATGAAAAGGTGCTTTCTGATATATGTGCTGAATTTATTTTTTAATTTCCAGTTATGTTCTCTTGTCCTATAATCTATATTGGAATGGAAATAACAGTTTGAGTTGGCATTATCTGTGGCACTTAAGACTTTATATGCTTTAAAAAAGACAGTTCTACACTGTCCTTAAAATTGGATACCCAGATTTATAATGTAAGTAACTATGACTGTATATCAAATGGTGACACGGGTCTCCCTTAGAAGTTTTCACATCAAAATCAGTCATCTTACTTCCCTAGATATGTTTTGCTGGTGTTGCTGGTGCTCTGTCCCCCATTGACCAAAAACCTGTCCAATATAGAACATCTGATGACACTTGATGTCTTTTTTAACAGCAGCTGAAGGGAAAACAAAAGCAAGATATACTTTAAACTTTTTGTAACAGGCAGAAAAGTGAGAGGTAATAGCTAGGGACATATCAGTAAAAGTTCACTAACTCCTCCTTTGTTCTTTTTTTCAAAACACTGGTTTTGCTTCAGTTCTGGGTGATTAAAAAAAATAAATCATATTATCTACACTGCCTAGCTTTTAACAGCATCAGACCAGGATTACTGCCCTTAAAGAAGAGGTGCCTAACCTTCCTGAGTCTTTAATGCTTTTGCCAAGCAGCCTGTTTAGGCGATGCAGTCACAACCATATTCCTGTTTTTTCACTGTTAGGATCTGGAAAATCATCTAAGATGGTGTATAGTGGTGTGTACCAGAAACTGTTGCTGAAATAGCAGCATAGGATCCATGTCACATTTCTTGTTTGCCTGGAGACACAGAAATAAAAGATTCTTCCTCTCACCATTTCTCATCCAACTCCCTGCTCTAGTTCCATCTATACCCATCCTTTAGCAGCAGAAGTGTTACCTGGCCTCAGATAGCCCAAGTCTCCCATCCCTTGACAAAAAAAAGAATCCGTTTTCTTCACAATTCTGAGAAGATTTTTGAAGCTTCATAAGGAAAATAGTCACAGGGCACATATTATCTTAGATGGCTGACCTTTAGCAGACCCTAGTAGCATTCTCCTTCCAGCAGCCACAGTTTCAGATTACTTGATAGTCCACCTTACCAACAACTCCGCAAACATGAGAGCCATGCTTCAACAGCTTATGAGCTGCATGTGGTTTATGAAAGAAAAATTGACCACCGTCAGTTAAGCACTTTGATATTACTGTGTACAGGTTAGGGCAAAGCTTTATGGAGATGCATAAGGTGCCTCCATTCTGGCTCTGAGCCAGGATTTGCTTCCATAGACACTGACCTTCCATTGAATATTTATAAATCAGTTCCTACTACACATGGACAGAGCTGTGTGAAAGGTTGTGGTGGTTTAGGCCCTGCTGGTGCCTGAGCACCATGTGCCGCTGCATCCCCTAATGCCGGGCAGGAAGGGAAAAAAGGAAAGCACCAACCCCTGGGCTGTGATAAAGAGAATGTAATATGATAGCACACAAGAAACAATCAGAACCACAACAGCAATAACAGTGAGAAAACAAGGTACAGAACAAGGAATACCGAGCAAATAAATGGGCAGAGTGGACCTGAGCACACGCACACCTCACCTGATGTCACACCTCGCGGAACCTCAGAACTGGTGCTGGGGGCATGACGTCAGCATGGCATGGAATAGCCTGGTTGTGGCTCCCTCCCAGTTCCTGCTGGACATTAACCCTGTCCTGGCTGAACCAGGACAAAGGTCCAAATAGGTGTAAAAGTATCAATGAAACAGGTATTTATTCAGAGACTTTTAAAATACCAGGCTTTAGGGAGGACTTCAACATTTCCAGAAATTATTCTTTAGAACAGAATGAACATTATGTTCCCTCATTTTCTGCTGGAAAAACAGCACTTGAGTTAAGGTTTCCAAATTATTATTATTTTTTTTTTAAAAAGCAAAACCCCCAAAAGCTATGACCAGTTTACAGTTCTGAAGAAGGTTTTCTTCCCTGACTATGAATGTTTCTATTAATTTTCCAAGGTGCTTTCAAGATAAGAGAATTTCAAGCTTACTCTGAATAACCATGGAAGTGGTTTCAAATATAAATAGGCTCTACTGAGACTCTCTTATCCCTCATTTAACAATAAGAACTTTAATAATAATAATTATTCCAAACCATTGTTACAAGGGAAGATCAGAGATCCATGAACTAGGTAGATTTTGTGCTTTCTTTCTGTACCTAAATCATCCTTTCAACCTAGAATCCTTTGCAATATTGCAAAGCATCCTTGTAATAAACTGGGCAAAAAATACTTTCCTTAACAGTTTGAGTTTTGCATACCAGTGCCTACTTCTGATCATGGAACTATGGTCTTACTTCATGTCTCATTAATTAATATGAACCTGTCATAGTTCATGAGTAGACATACTGTCTCATAGGAACAGTTAAGTTATATTGCCTGATGTACAATTACCAATATCAACTCTACTTTATGTTGACTGAATTGTGGACAACTAGATCTCCTTATGCTCGTTCTGGTCTTAGGTGGAAACAATTGTTGGCCTCATCATTGGAGTTGAAAGAGAGGAAAACATTATGTTTAATGTCTATTGCTGACAATATGTGATTTGCCATTATGCTTTTAATGATCTGAATTTCTCCATTATAATTTATAAGATGGAGCCTTTGAGAATCACTTCTGAAAATACCTACTGTTGGAAAGGGGCAGTTTTCAACCACCACATTTTGGGAACTCTCAAATTTCTCTCCACAGATTCAAGGAGGGCAGTTTCAGGTGTGCTAATGGAGACAGGGCTAGGTTACTGCTGGCCAGAACTGGTCCGTAGAATAATTATAAATTATATTGACATTGACTGTTTAGTTTACACGGGCTTCATAGTAGCCCTGTGCTTGATGGGAAGACTTATTCTACTGTAAACTACCTTAAAGTTAAGAAAGAAGCTGAGTTGCCCTATGCAATTTTCATACTGCAAACGTGCTAAGCCCTAGATTGGCACAAAGACAAGGTAGTCTACAATTATCTTGCCAGTTATCTTGCCAGAGCTTTCTCAGTGCAACCACTGTCATTAGGTGCAACATTTAAAACTGACATTAAAAAAAAAAAAAAGCAAGAGAAAATTTTAATAATATAGAATATTCAATTTCCATTTTTTTCACTTGGAAAATAATGTGAAATAAAAATCCTTTATTTTCTTCCAGTTTTCTCCTACCAGCTCGAGAAACCCAGTGAAATTAAATCTTCAGAAAATTCATTACTGTTACAAGAAAGTAAAAAATAATTAATATGAATAAAAAAAAATACAAAATGGATAAAACTGTAGGGAACTCCAGCAGAGATAAATACTCAATGTGACTTCAGACATCATTTTGTTTTAGCAGATTTCAGGCTAGCAAAGACTGTTTTATTAAAAAATCTATGTAGTTGATTATGTTTGAACTCTAAACTAGTATCATACTACAAGAGACACTTGGTTTTAGCTTATATCTGTATTTTCAAAGGATCTGTGCATCTTACCTAGGAGAGGGTAACTGAATTCGAATAAATCAATGTTTGACATATATCTAGAGGCCATGTTTTAAGTGAATATGCATTCTGTATAGCCACATTAACAAGGCTTGCTTTTACACATGTAGAACAGGGTCAGTTGTGATGCTAATCAAGCCAGAAATTACTCCTCTGTGAAGACTAGAACATTGCTAGAAGCAAAGAAACTGGTAAGATTTAGCCAGAAACTGAATATGGCATGTTTGTTGCATACTGAAATTATGCGTTTACCTTACCTATTCTTTTTGAAGTCTAAATAGAGTTCCTTAATTCGCTTAAACGGAATTCTTTATTTTCTTAAAGTTAACTGTTTTCTTGAACTTAAAAGCAGGGTGCTGTTTCAAAATAAGATTATTTTCATTCTTTTTATTTATAAGATTCTTTCACTCCCAGGAGTGTTAATTGCGATTTTACTATTTTTAATTGCTGCTTTGTTGTATGAAATATTTTTATGCTCAAAACATCACAAGGATTTGTAACAAGTTACCTAACTTCACATTATTGTTTAATTTTGTATCCTTTTACCTTCAGGTAAATTGGAACAACTTGTGCAGATTTCAGTTTGCCGAAGATAATTTTCTCTGCTGGATGGAGCAGATTATTGCAAGGTAATTTAAAATATATAAAGTGGGGAAAAGTTGTTTACAGCAAATGTATTTGTTAACCCTGTGATAATTGCCTACAGTGTTTTGAAGATATAAGCATAAATATGCCATATGAATTTCTGCATGTAATTAATCTAAGAATATCTTAGACATATCCTAATAAGTAGCAATACTTTTTCTAAAGAAAATTGTTACCTGGGAGTAAATTGCATGTTGGCTTCATACTTCTTCCTGCAGCCACTAATATATCTCTAGCTGCTCTTTCTTCTTTCTGCTTTTTCCTTTTTGAGCAAACACATTTAACAGCTGTGGAAACAGACAGGGCATACTTGGCAAAAATAGGGACCAGATGCCAAACTCTGCAATGCTTGTTCTAGCAGCAGCATGTGGGTCTGTTGCTAACTCCTTGGTGTCACCTCTGCTGGCTCCTTTTTCAGTTTTGCTACTGGCAAGCAACAGAGGTGCATCTGGAGATGTTGTCAGGGTCATGCAGCAGTGGGGCTGTCTTGGTTCCTGTGTCCACATTTCTGTTTTATATTTAAATGTTACTTTGCATGCAATACCATTAATTACTTGAACATAACCAATATTTATTTCAATTTTAATGGAGATATGGGAGAAAACTTTGTTTTCTGTATGAGTAAGTAGACGTTTTCTGTGATTAATCAGTTTGGGGGAGAATTTGTCCCTCTTTAATGGGGAGCAAAAATACCAGTTGACACCTGGCTGGCACTGACATGCTCTGAGAATATGAGGTGTTTTGATTAGACTATGCCCAACTGTGATATGGCATCACATCAGTGTGTGGGAAAAGTAGAAGGCGGGCAGGGTGGGAGATTTCTACTGTGGCCTTGTTTGCCATTGGTTTTGCTTGAAATTACAAGTCACCCTGGAGAGGTATGGTGAGCAACTAAGTCTAAATACCATTAATAGCTTGTAAAATAAGTCTCAGAGAGAGCAAAACAAGAGGAAGCTGAAAGGAGAAGAATACATTCTCCCAGCTGAAGCATGCTGGGGAACATATCCTTGGCAGAGGCCAGACTCTAAGCTGGGATCATGCTGCTGTATACTTCCTCATTTATAATCATATATAAATGGAAATTTAGACCTTTATGTCTTCAGTATCCTGCTATAATTTGCTACTACTATGTGAGCAATACTAGGTCTTATTTGGATGTTAATAATCCTTCTCTGGCCATCATTTTCTGACTGGAAGTTTCTTCTTGTTCCAGAAGTTTATTTCTGGTTTTCTTTTTGTTCAAATATCGTGGAGTATTACTCTTCTTTTTGCAAATCAGCTTTTTACAGTTAATCTGTGATGTCCTGTAGGTATTTAATTTCCTGCCCGCACCATCAACCATCAATAGCAGTCTGTACTGCATCAAGACTTCACCCTCCCAAACTGAGTTATGGTGGTGGTGATAGATTCTGCCTACCACCAGGCAGGTCCTGGCAAAGCCTAAAAACATGCTTTCCCTTCTGGTAGCTAGCAGTGTAGAGGCTGCCATTGCAGAGGAAGCCATGGACCCCTAACCTTCACTTACCCTTCAGGTAGCCATCAGGAACCAGAAACTGGTGTGATTACTGGTCCATACCTGTAAGAAAGATTTCTCAACACACAAAAGGTATTGCGTATTTGTTTTCATCATGTCAAATCTCAGTGTTCTAGCATTGTTTTTTTTTTTTCTCAGTGGGAATGTGATTATTTTTTCCAGATGAAATTATTTGAATTGTCATTTTTATTAAAAAGCAGCATCTTTTAAAATCAGGAATGAAAATACTGCTGCTTCACAGTTAACTTTGATGTATGTTAACATTCTAACTTTCCCTTATATAGCAGCCAGAGTTAGCATTGGATATTCAGTGGATATTTTTAGTTATTTCATTGACTTATTATGCCTAACATTTTTTCTTATATCCAGATAGTATAATATGCATTTACTTAGGCAGCACAATTCTGTAATGCATTGCTGAAGATTTTAGACCATTCTGCATATTTTTCCTGTAAAGGGAAGGTACATGATTCTCATATAGTGTTTATGACATACATCAACAAGCTAATAAAAAGCAAAGAAGTGAGATGCTGTATGACTTAATATGTCCATTTGCTATCATTTTAGTAGTATTAAAGTAAGTGTTGATTTACAGTGCATTTGTAACCAGGTTAGATCTATAACTTTTTCCCTACACTGGAGTAATGAATAGAGGGATAAAATCATCTGGGAGTTACAAAGTTATTCAGAACTGGGTGACTAAAAAGCAAACAAACAAAATACCACCCCACTGTTTTTCTAAACTCCAAAGCTGTGATAGGTAATCAAAACAACGTTCAAAGCATATTCATTTATAAATTTTCCTTAATATTATTTCATTTACAAAGGTATCCTTTCTAAGGCCTTGCCTCAGAACAGAAAAGAAGATTGCCTATAACTAAATGAGAAAAGCCCCCTACCTAAAATAATAGAGAATATAGCTGATTGACATCTCAGGAGTTCCCATTATCCATTCCCTGCTTCCAACCCCTGATCAGCTACAGCCAGATAATTTAGGGTTACAGAAACCGGTGCATTCTGCATCTGTCTTCCTCATGGCCTTGCCTCATTCAAACAAATGTCTTGATTTTACTTATGCATCAAATATGATAAAATTTTTCTGAAAGGAGGTGAAGAGGTTGAAAAATCTGTACCTGCTGCTTCCTTACCAACTGAAGAGATATAATTTTTGATAGCCTACATTTTAACCTGTTTTGGTTGAATTTTTTAATCAAGTTTAGTTATATTTAGACGTAAGGACTTATCAACAAGGGGAATGCTCTTGCACATATAAAGATATAGTATCTGCCCTGGAAATTTTAAAATGAAACAGACATACTGCAGTACACTACACATAGTATAGTAATTCAGAGAGCAGAAATTGGAAAAGTAAGGAAATCAGAAATGAAAAGGGTGAAACGAAAGTAAGAAGTAGACAAAAATGTAAGTGAGAGGGTTAAGTGAGTGCAAGACAGAGATGCTGTGTGGGCAGTAGAATTTAAAACAAGACTGAAGCCAGTCAGCAAAGCCCTGCATCAAATCAAAACGGTTTTAAAAAATGCCCTTATAAAACTAATCAGTGGACATGGTACTAAATAGTATGCAGTATAATTTTGATGAAGGTGCAAATCCTCCAGAATTCGCTCTACAAAAACTAATAACTTATGTTGTGGAAACATTTTAAAATAGAGAGAAATGCATCCCAAAACCACTCTTCAAAGTAATGCTGTTTCACATTGCGTATTTCTAAGAATGTTCTGCTTGCTCATGTTAGAGATACTTCTGTTGTGATGATATGGTTTGTATTATTATTTCAGACAAATATATTTTTAAAAAGAAAATTTTTAAAGGATTATAAAATTATATTTCAGGAAAAAATATTAAATTGCCAGTAAATGGATAGTTCTCACTCTACTTGATGAACTGTAATGATTAAAAGTCTGTATATATTACACGGATTAGTTAAGATTGTCTATAATTCAACCCTGGTTTCTGTCAAGGTTAATAGAAAATAATTTAGTCATCATTGAAAGTATATACCAATCATAAACAGGTACACAGTTATATAATTTGTTGTCAAGGCTTAGGGTTGGGCCAGTCAGTAGACAAATAACAGATGCTCTCTATTAACCCCTCTCCTTTCAAGGAGAAGAGAAAGGGAATAAGGGAGAGAGACTTATGGATTGGAAAACTAAAAAGCTTTAATGAAAATAGTAATATAAAATGAAATATATACAAATATATACAAAGTCAGTATCAAACTCAAGCCCCCGATGGCAATTACGTCACCATCACCACTGATGTTGTGGAGTAGGCACTGGAGAAGTACCAGACTGGACTCAGTGGTAGATGGGAACCTGGTTCAGGAGCTGGATTCTGGAAATGGATTCAGGAACAAATGGATCAGGATTGAAGACCCTCATGATCCCTCAGCATTATACTGAATATGATGTATATGGGATGGAATAACTTGCTGGTCATTTTAGGGTCACCTGTCCTGCCTACTCCACCCCGGAGGTGCAGCCTTTCACTTTCTGCACCCTCAACATGGTACAGAAGATTTAGCAGTGATCTTGGTCTGCATACCAATCCTTGGTAGTAACTCTAAACATCAGATGTTACCACTGCTAGAAGTGGACAGTGCCTGTAAAAGTATGCCATTAACTTCAGAAAGTGCAGTCATTTGCAAAACTCTTAGCTGAAAAGCAAAATCACTCAACAGTATTCATTCTGTTCTACCTCAAACTAGGACAGTTGTATACCTTGATCTGGAACATATTTTTTTGAGTGTTCATATTCATTTAACTGAATAATACTGCTTGTTTTCAAAATAATGCATTTTTTATGAAATTTATTTCAATGGTTTTATTTGTAAGACACAGAATAGAGAACTTTGCTAATCCTCCACAAAGTGACCTATTATCTGAGTGGGCTGAACAATCCGAATATAGGAGTGAGATTTTGTAGTACCATGACATGTGCACTGGAAAAAGTGATTGCAGTTCTGAAGATGTCAGTCCTCAAGGCATAAGGATTTAATTTGGCTTTGAAAATATCTTTTCACTCTTTTAGAGTTCAAGGTTTGTGTTCAGCTTTTTATGACTGTAGTTGTAACAGTAAACTTCAGGACATGAACATCAGAATTTTTTTTCCATCATTCAAAAAGATACACAAAGAATGAATGAATAATAAACACATATTTACACATGAGGAACAGAATCTACAAGCATTTTAGGAGTTCTGTTTCAGACATGAAATGTGCTGAAACTGCAGTCCAGTGGGGTCCTCTGTGCACAAATGGATCATTTGTATACAAACTTATTAATGTTTGTATAACCACTAAATTGTGTATGTCAGCAAACATCTGGAAGATATGGATGAAAATAAAATGATATTGTAAAGTTCTTAGCATTTGTCGTTATCATGACAATAAACCTGTACACCATGGCAAATAGTCATATAGCAATTTGCAAATAGAAATTAAGAATTGTACACTAAGGAATGCAAATAAGAAGGGCAGATGGGTTGGATGTGAAGTCAGGCATGTTTAAGAACCAAGAGCAATTAAAAAAATCTCAGAAACTGTCTAATAACAATAAAGAAATGAAGAGCAAAATATAACAAAATGATAGGGCTGACAACTTCCATGGCAATGAACAGAAAGAAGCAAAAGTGTACAATTTAATCTTATTAAGCATTTTTTAAAGTAGGTCAGTGCAATAGTTTCTGGTTTTCGAATCAACATCCATACCTGGGTGTAATGGACAGCAGCTGGACAAAACCTTTAATTTTCTGTGATTGTTGTGTGTTTGCTATCTTCTCTACAGAAATTGTCAGCGGATTCTTGGGGCTGTTTAGCCTGGAGAAGAGAAGGCTCTGGGGGGACCTTATACTGACCTTCCAGTACCTGAAGGGGGCCTACAAGAAGGCAGGGGAAGGTCTATTCACAAGGGTTTGTAGTGATAGGACAAGAAGTAATGGTTTTAAGTTAGGAAAAGATAGATTTAGGCTAGATATTAGAAGAAAGTTCTTTAGCATGAGGGTCATAGAGCACTGGAATGGGCTGCCCAGAGAGGTGGTGGAGGCCCCATCCCTGGAGTCATTCAAGGTCAGGCTTGATGAGGCTCTGAGCAACCTGACCTAAGTAGATGTCCCTGCTTGTGTAGGGAGGTTGGACTAGATGACCTTTGGAGGTCCCTTCCAACCTGAAACATTCTATGATTCTATGATTAAGATATAAGATTATCATTTAAATAACTGTCATTGTTTGCTTTAAGTGGAATTGCATCTGGAGGAAGAAGAATGTTGTGGAATAGCTATACAGTAAGTCTTGTGTACTCTTCAAGTAGATTCCTTGAAGGCCCTATATCCCAGTCACGGACCTCCTATGGCAAGAATGAGTAAGAATGAA
This sequence comes from Eurystomus gularis, assembly GCA_013400335.1. Taxonomy (NCBI): domain Eukaryota; kingdom Metazoa; phylum Chordata; class Aves; order Coraciiformes; family Coraciidae; genus Eurystomus; species Eurystomus gularis. The sequence continues at coordinate 17,089 of VZZY01000386.1, forward strand.
GACGGTTATGCTGCCTTTCTAACCTGTCTACTAGCCTTTATTCTATATGTTTGCTATAAGAGCAAAAGATAATACGGTCAAATATGTATTTGCATACAAATACTGTTTTCAAATTTTAGTGTGGATTTTTTTTAATGCTTATGTGAAGTTTCTCTGTGTAAAAAGAGCAATAAAAATATGTTTTTTCATTGCTACCACTTACCATTTTGATAATAACCTGTTTTTTTTTACAGAAAATCTACTTGTGATCTTACAATATTGTTAGCAGTCAATAAGTAAAACAAATAGCACTAGTGATGTCTGATTTGCTATGCATTTTGTCCTGTGGTTGGATTGTCTTCTGCCTGGAAAAGTGAGAATTTGAATTAGTGTTTTTTTCTGCAGGGGCAAAGGCATTCTTAGTGTTTCACTCTGATTGTGTTTCTTTGCACCGTCAGAAATGAGTGTATTCTGCAGACTTAGGCTTATCAGGAGGCACTCATGAAGTCTTTTTCCTTCACTTTTTTAGTGAAAGCACATCTGAGAGGTCTGTCCTGTGGTCTCAATTTTGGTTAAACTTAGCCAACAAGCTCAGAGTGACAGATCAAAGGACAAACAGACCTTTGTCTATCCCAGAGGTGAGAGAAACAAATGCAAACATCTTCAACAAACAAATCTTGTTTTCTTAGGAAATTAAGCTAAAATAGTTGTTTATTCAATGGTGTAAATTACTGTTCTCTGCAGAGATTTTTAAAATGTCATTTTGCTCAATGTGAAGTAAATCACACCCCATAGTCCTTCAGTTTTATTAAGTGAGGGCAATTAACTACTGAAGAAATTGGTGTGACTTCTGGTTACCATTACTGGTGAGCTACTGGTGGCAGATATCTGGGATTGAGGGAGGGATGAGTAAATAAAACAGTTAATTCAAACACACCCTTCTTCCAGAAAATCATGCAACCTCTGTTATCCAGGAAACAACTTCATGATAATAGTAGTCTGTACTGGCCATTATAATGAACAGCTGGGTGTAACCCATGTTGCTTAATCATTTGGGGTCATTCTGACAGAAGCTCTGATGTAATGAGCCAGCATTTTGATAACTATGGGTCAGTTTGAACAGCTACTGAAAATGCTTGATAGAATTTAATAGACTCCATAAATTAAGAGAGTTAGAGCCACTGTTAAGACAGTTATCACCTTGTTCTCAAATGGGGTGGGGCAAAGAACAGGCAGTGAAGATTACCATTAAGGGCTGAGAGTATATGATTTATATTACTTTTCTATTAGTTTTAAATGTGATCAGTGCAAATGTTTCAAACTAATGTCTAAAAGTACATCTATGCGATAAGCAGTGATGAACTAGTTAGTACTGTACTAAGTAGAGAGCAACTGAAACATTTAGGAAGGGTTGGTTGATTTCCAACAAATAGAAAAAAGCAGCTGTCAAGTCTTACTTAAAATTCTGATCACAACAGTAGACGTGTTACTTTTGGATATATTTAAATATTTAAAATTTTGGCCAAAATTATGTCATGGGGTTGATGGGGAAAATAAAAAATGTCATCATTTGCAAATCATTGTCATATAAAACATTTGTGTTGTCTGGCCTATTGCTTTCTATCATTTCTCAGAAGGTGCAGGTCTATACGTTTTTTGACACCCTCTGTTACCCTTGCACTTCTCCAAAGATATTATAAAGCTGAAAGAATCCAAAAGTAAATAACTCACTCACTAAAAATTACCTGTTCTGGAGCATTCAAAATCAAACATTCATGGAGACGTTTGCAGAAATTGATCTTTCTTTAGTCTGATATTTCTAAGCCATCAGACTGCTAGTGCACTGAAAACTTTTTCAGTTAGGAATTTGGGCTGAGATTGTTGCTGTTAATATGTTAACTCACAGAATACACTGCTAGAATTAGTGAGATATCTTAGTTTGGAGGTTATTTTTATTTCAATAGACGTGGAAGGACAACATGCTTGAAAATACAGTTTATATTGTTGAAAAAAATGTGCACGTTTTGCATCTTCTAAAGTCTCTTCCCTTTCAAAGTGTTTCTGAGTATCTGTGTTCTGTTCAGACTTTCAAACTGCAAAACCCAGCAAACTGGAGGTGACATTGCTGGAGATAGTACGGATATGGATAACAGTCCCTGACTCTTTTGCACTCCCTTTTGGTGGAATAATTCAATAAACAGGGCTTTAAGGTGGATCTGCTTATTTTTCACCTTATGGTGAGAATCCCCAGAAAACTGCATGTGTTTGTAATGCTTTTAGTAGAAAATAAACTGTGACATGGTAATTTTTTACACAGAAATAACTAAGAGTGTGAAATACATGTTTGGAAGCCGTTGTATTTTTATCTGTCCCAGCCCACTGTCCCTGTAGGACTGAGGCATTTTACTCTCCGATCAGCAATAATTTTTTAGTAGTTCGGAGTTATGACATCCCTCTCCAGGCCCTTAAGAGAAGGTTTTTTCCTTCCCTCAGCTCTGAGGTCTGGCTCATGGGTCTATTCTCAGCTTCTCTCTGTAGATCCCTACTCTCCATCTCTACCACTAACTCCCTGCTTTGCAAGCTTTCCTGAGGCCTTCACAAGCTTTTCCCAGCCTTGTATGATCAGTTGTTCTCAGGTAAAAGGAGAAAATCCTTCATCCAAGGGATTTCACCTTCTTGCAACAATTTACTTCCTTGCTTTCAGCCTCTCACTTTTACCTGAACAACACAATAGCATAGTATTCTGAGAGCAAACAAAACCTAGGGCTCACTTGTGGGAACAAAGAATGAGCAACCCCACAGTTCAAGAGAATGATGGTGGCGCCTGGCCTTGCTGCTGCTGAACAAAGATAAACTACTGTTTCTTCCTGTGTGAAGCCACGTAACCTTCAGACATTAGGCAGTTTTGAGCTAAAAGGTTTTCCTTTAAATGTTGAGCTGCAAAATAAGGAAAATACGGAAGCCTTGTAGTGATAAAAAGAGTGAAAATGTTGACAGGTGATTGCTAGAAAAAAATCACTTTTGCTTTATATCGCAAACAATAACATTCAAGTTTAGCTTATATGTATATAAGAAAAAAGTCAAGTTCTTGACAACTGATTGGTATAAAATTACTTTTTTGCTTTCTCAAACTTTATTAAAAATGACTTGTACTTGGAAAAGAATAGGACATAATGAAGGTACTGGAAACTGCTGCAAAGTTTTGTTATCTCAAAAAGAAAAAAACACACAAATTTGTATCTTGTTTGTAGTTTTCTATGAACATGCAAATGAATTAGAGCAATTTCCTTTTAAAAATACAGCCATGTAGTGTCTTAAGAATTATGGACTGGAGCTGGAAATTAACTGCACAGGTCAAGAACCCATGATACAATCTTCACTCCTTACCTAGCAAGTTAGTTGCAGCCTAAAATAGTTCAGAAGTAAGATTGGAACTGTACTAGTATGAAATACCTTGTCAATGTATTGATCATTTTGCTTTTTGGTTTCTATTTTTAGATATGTATACTAAGTATCACTTGAAGATAATACCAGAGAAGAGGGTGAGATTGAAAATATTTATAACAAAAATGTAAAGTTTGCCTAGGTCCCATTTTCAAAAAAACCTCACAAGTCATATTCATGGAAATTTTTTCATCCTAATTATAGATACTGAGAAAAGAAGTTAAATCTTTTCCATCTTGGCGATCATCTCTAATTCAGCTGTTTTCCTCCAAATTTCTTTTTTACCATTCCTTGCTACAGTTGACAATTTTTGGAATGGATTTATGAAAGTGAAGTCCTTTTGCTTTTATGGATTACTTAGTATCTCAGTTCTATCTGCTTTACATAATTACATAACAATGTTTTAAAACTTCAGAAATGTCACTAAATCACAGTAAATAAATAATGTATAAGAAATCAGAAAAATGTTAGGAATTTTAAATAACTTTTCACAGAGATAAAAAGTGGGGAAAAAAAAGTTGTGACATGATTTTCTACTGCAATGGTAAAGAATTGACATTAAGCAGGCAAATATTGTTTTATGAACACTTTCTTCCTAAGATTCTGATCTGGAACACCTGGTCTTAAATGTCTAGTAAACCCAGAATTAAACAGATGCCAAGGAATCAGGAAACATGAGTACATCTAGATCACAAACATTTCTAGATCAAAATATGGACTATATCTTCAGAATCCTTGGAAATGAAAGTTTTCCATCTATTAAGAGTTCTTTGCAACCCTTTAAAAGGCTGTAGTCCTTCAAAGGACGTGTATCCTTGGATACTTTCCATTCCTTTTCATTTACTCTATGCTGCTCTTCCGAACACCTCAAAGTACCTTATAAATAATGAATTGAGCTTTACAAAAATTCTATCTTGTATAGACAGTATTGCAACCAATTTGCCTTGGAGTGAAGTGAAACATAAAGAGAGTGAACACTGTAGCTACCTTATGAAAAGGCAGAAAAAGAATATGGAAAAATTAGGAATAGAACCATGACCACATGAAAAGAGCTAAAATTCTTTAGCTATCTTTTAGCAATCAAATAAGTAGCATTAACTCCCCACAAAAAGCATTAACAGTAACATTTTTTGTGTACATATTTGCATCCCAATCCATATATTGATCTACAAATTTACCTGGAAAAATAAATTAATAGATGGACATGCATTTAAATGCTTAAATGCTATATTGTCTGTCATGTTTGTGTTGCTTATTACTTACAAAAACCTATGTGTCACTGTGTATCAAGTATATGTTTGGGAGTGAATAGACACTTTCTTTATTATTTTTATATTTCTAATCTAACTTTTCTGAAGAGGGAGCTGAAATTGAAGCATTTGTTCTGACTGGTTTTGAAAAAATTAGATATAAGAACTTTTCATTCAGGTGGTTTATGGACTGGAAGATAACTTACATCTACATATTTAAGAGCTTTAAAATAACTTGACCACTTCTCTCCAGTTTTCTATGGGGCATCACTGGTCACTTTTAATTATGAAAATATTTGAAATTCTTACAAATACTTCTGTGATTTTATTAAGCATATAATAATTATTCATAGGTTATGACTACTTTCTGTTGTTCTCATTTTTTGAATAAATAACACTCCTTAGTGGGTTTTTTGCACTTATATTGGAGGGCCTTGTCTAAAATTGTTGAATTTTTTTCACTGAAGCTATTGCATAAGTCCTTGAAAAAGGACTATTGAAAAAAACCCAGTAGGATGAACTCCACATATTCAATGATTAATACCTTAGTGCTTGGGCCTTTCTGAAAGTGAAGGTTGTGGTAATTCAAGCACCATCTTTGTTACCTCGCTCTGAGACTTTTGTAGTGCAAAAGTATTGCTAAGCTGCACTTTCAAAATGTTTTATTTACATTTCAGTTAAAACTGCTGTTCTTTATTGTGGATGTTAACTTCTGCTTCTAATGCAAAAGTAGGAACAAGGTAACACATATTAATTGTTGTCATGGTTTAATCTTAGCCAGCAAGTAAGCACCATGCAGCTGCTTGCTCATGCACCTTATGAAAAGGAAGATAACAAAAAAATAGAGAAATAAAACCCAAGACAGACAAGTGATGCACAATGTAATTGCTTATTATCCACAGACCAATGCCCAGCCAGTCCCCAAACAGCAATCGGCCACCCCCAGCCAACTTCCCCAGTTTATATACTGGGCATGATGTCCTATGGTATGGAATATCCCCTTGGCTAGTTCAGGTCAGCTACACTGGCCATGCTCCCTCCCAGCTTCTGTGCACCTCCCCACTGGCAGAGCACGGGAAACTGAAAAATCCTTGGATTAGGATAAGGACTACTTAGCAACAACTATGAAATCAGTGTATTATCAACATTATTCTCACACTAAATCCAAATCATGGCACTGTACCAGCTACTAGGAAGAAAATTAACTCTATCCCAGCCAAACATGGGACAATTATACTGCGCGGCACCTGGTCAAAGAGACAAGGTATTAAGCTAGGTGCAAACACTGACTCACTCCATGAATTAAAGAGCATTCAGTGTTTCTAAGCCCTGCTTTTTCTCCTTTGCATGCATGCTTATAAGATATGATTTTCTATGCTATGTGCCATGTGGGTTTTAGCTTTCTGTTTGTCAAGTTGGACAGTAAGCAAAGAGCTAAATCCTCAGAGTGATCAGCTAGAAGTCAGTTGTGTGTGTTATTACAAGCAGAAGCCAACAAACACTTTCCCATATCTTTCTCTGTCACAGAAAGTTAAAGAAATAAATCAGTCCCTGGTTAGTGTAGAAGGACTGCAGGGTCTGTTTCAGCACAGTAAGTAGATTTCATGCTATTAAGCTTAAAAAGTGCAGGCCTGGGCCCTAAGAATATTTTAAGATATTCTAGGTTTTATTTTTTCAGTCCGTCTGCTGTTTGTAGGCGTGGTCTCCATCATGATGTGCAAGCCACAGAGAAATGAAGTTTATTAATGGTATCCCAAAAATAATGTAAAAGCATAGGATCCTAGTTTCATACTGAGTATTATGGTACCATTAAAAGCTACCATTTTGAAAAAATAAAATTGGACCTATTCCTATTAGAAAACTCTCATCTTCATTTTCTATCCTGATGGGTCAAAAGATATCAGTCTTAGACTTGTCACAGGTGTTGGATTGCATATTGCCATTTCTGGGCTTCAGGCCAGTGTAAATTTCAAAGTAGAGGGAAAAGTGAATGTTTTTCAGGCACTCTGGATGTTATGGTTCTTCTTTTGTTTGTTCTTTAATTTTATTAATTCTTGGCTGTTTGAGTTACTCACATACCATTTACTAGTTGAGGAAATTCCAGAAGATTTAAGGTAAAGCAGGAAAGTGTACATAATAAAATTCACTTTATCCCTTCAGAGTGATTTATCCAGGACCACATAGTTCATGAATTAGTATCGGTATGCACTGAACTGATTAAAAATACTTTATCAAAACATTCATAACCTTCTCCTATCTTCAATTGTTAGCTTAATCTTCTTGACAGAAGTTGTAGGGAAGCTATAATGTGAAATGATTAAAAATAATCGGTTGCTCCTGTCTGTTCATTACATATATTTTCTTCACAAAACCTCTGTATTGTTTGTCTCAGACACATTTCTGCTCTGCTTTTGGTAGGTATTTCAATATGAGAAAAATATATTTTGTTCACTTATTTAACACACATACTAAATACTCAATACTTCATGGCAGGGAAGAGTGGTGTGAGTATCATCCCTTGCAGTGTAAGAAAACTAATAGCCCTTTTTCTCTGTTAAAACCAGAATCTCTGATGTTGGATCGTGAACAGCCTGGGCTGGTGCAGAATGTTCATAGACAATTATCACCCTCCCCTCCTCCTACATTGCAAAATGGAAGTAATTCACATCAAAATAACATAGCAGTAGAAGGACAATTTGCCTGAAGCCCACAAAAAAAAAAGAAAAGAAAAGACATATTACTTAAAACATACAGTTGCAATCATGTTGTCTTCCTGTATTTCTATTATTCAGCCATGTAGCCTGAATTTAGCTCGCTTAATATTTTTATCATAGTTTACATTTAATTTGATTTACATGTTGCTGAACTACAAAGGGGATACCTCTCTGATTCCACTGTGAGCTCAAAACTTAGTAAAGCCTTTGATGTGGCTATCTTCTGGTTACATTAGAGAATTCCAGCTTTTCCCTTGGGGTCATCTAGGGGAAAAACTCAGTCAGTGCAGAAGATGATCAGCATTCAACTTGCATTTCTCGCTTACATTTCCAGTAATACCCTGAGGTTTTAGCTGCTGCTTAATGTTCTGGCTCCCCCCTTAGAATATTATATTTCATTTTAGAGACTGGGGTGGTATTCTTCTGAACACCTTAGGTACTGGGGCATACTCAGCATTGTGTGGCTTCAAGGGCATCTGAAACACTTACCCTAGCTCTCCAGCTGAGATATCTGCTGGTGCGAGGGAAATCCCTGAGTGACATGAAAACCAGTGAAGCTTTTCTCAGCTTATTTAAGATAGGTGAAAAAGTGCATGGCAGGAGCACCATGGCTTGCTAGTGGCTTCTAATTACTGCACTTGCACTGAGACTGCAGTGTGTCAACTAGACAGAGCTGGTAAATGGCCAAAAGCTCACTGTAGCTTAATTTTTCCTCCTTAGCCTCCCAGAACTATGCCTTCACTTATGAATCTCTCCTTTTTTTTTGCGTGGTTTTATTAAGGAGAGACTTGTTTAAAGTTTTAAAGTCCTACAACCCTCTACCATAATTTTTCTCTATGTCACTGGCAGTTACAGCCTGTCATCAGGCATTTTAGCCTGACTATACATCAGAATTTGCCATCTGGGAAAGAGCATTTCTCAAACAGTAGGATCAATGCTTAACTTGCATCTTATCCACCTGAAAGCCTTAAAGATAGAAATAAGACAGAAGAAATAAGATAGAAATAGTGTGGTTTATATGTAATTTTGGAGTTTAGATAGTGCCACATTCTACTTCTTATATGTGCGTTCGCACACACATGCACAGGTGTGCACATGTGTGCCTCAGTATTTCTGTCTCCTCATGCAAGAAAACCTACCAGCTTGGGCTTGTAAACCCATTAAACCACAACCCTCATTTTTAATGGGAGAATTTGATGATCCATTGTATCTTTGGACACATATGTGATTGTATGTCTCTGTCTCTGCAGTGGTGGCTGGGGTTAGGCAAAGAGAGGGTGTGTGCAGCTTTCTGTGCACATTGAGAGGCAAACTCCTGTCTGGTGTGTTTGACTTCCTTGCGCTACCATTTGTACTTCTTTGGCTAAGATCGTAATCTTCCACAGAATCCATCTCTCAGAGAATGGTCATTCCATGTTGAGTCATTCTTTACCTCATTTAATAAACTGTGTTTTGCCATTTTATTTCTTTTTCAATCAATAAGCAGTTCTTGAGAGAACAGCTAATCTAGAGCCTCCTCTAGCAGCAACTGCTTATCAAATGCAACCCTCCTGGCTGTGTGAAGGATTCACCTGAGTCCTTGTCTCAGAAGGAACTTCAAGTTCTTTTATTCCTTAAATTACCATAATTGTGTCTTGCAGTTGTAGTATTTTCATGCTAATGCTATAATTTTCTCCTTTCTTTTTTGGTTAGTTTGCTGAATTGACTTTGAGGTCCTTTGAAGTGTTTCTTGTTAAGTTGTGGGCAGGGGGGAGGAGGGGTGTGGTAGGGAGGTCGTGGTGTGTTTTCTTTTTCCTCCAGGTGCTAATATCATGGGACAGCTGAACCAGTTTTGGTGATAAATCTTTGTGTTTAAATGACATTAAGTGATAAGAATCTAAAGGAAAGACTTTCCAGTTTACAAAATGTGACATAAACCTCCTTCTCCTTAACATCCATGAAGCACAAGTGTACTTTTTGGTTTTATTAACTTTTTTGAAACCTGAGTAAATTTATTTAGAGGATTTTATTGAAAATGTATAAGATTTAGCCTCTTACAGGAATACTTGCCTAGTAAAAATTAGGTAATGATGTTGAATTAATCTGTGTAAAAATAAAAGTAGAAAAATACTGAGATGTTTTCAGACTTGGCCCAGGTACAGCAGAAATATTTTCATTTAGTATCCAAATGCTTAGAGGGATTATTTAACTCAAAGTCAGCAGTGCTAAAATCTCTCATCATAATTCATTACATAATAGGATTACCTTAGAAGAGAGCTAGATGCCACAGTTGGTCAATACGGTAGGATATATTTTTGGAGGTCTAGGCTTAAATCTGACCCTGCGACACAAATGCACATGTTTGCTGGTCTAAATATAAGTCCAAGTAGATGTTTGTTTATATTCCATACAATCTGGCATTACTTCATGCAGCTGGCAGCATGTTCAGTAAAGACCCAAGACTCAACTAGCAGTTTTGGACAGAGGAACACTGGCACAGCTGTTTGGAGAACCTGATTTAGCACGTCTGAACTGTTCTTGGCTTTAGCCAATGGGATTAGTTTTTCACTTTCCTGTCTGCTAAAACTTATCAAATTCACACAATAAATCAGTAGAAAACAAGGAAGAACAATGCCACCAGAATTCATCTAAGCTATTCTAATTTTTATTCCTAATTATAATTGGGATAGAAAAAGTGGCTTAAATAAATTCTAGTAATAAACCACTGTGTTACAATATTCATGTATCTTAGTTATCTCTCAAAATAAGGAAATATGAAAGAATAAAGTTCCAACACAGAATTAGGTCTGAGTTTTTAGGACATAATCAATAATTATGATAATCAGTTGGGAAAATCTGTTTACCTGTGTGTTAGATATAGTCTAATCATGTTGTACTTATCCATTACTTCATTTAGTAGTTATTTCTGAATTAAGTTATTTATCTATGAAAATAAGGCACATAATCTAGAATAAAACTATGTTGTAAGAAAAGAGAACAGTGGTTCTGAAAATTCCTGTGTTGTAACAGAATTCACACAACCAAATTTCAATGCTTTACTCTGACATTGTGTTGCATCTTCTATAGGCTGATGTGAGAGCGCTGTTTTTAACAAATGCTGATTTCATGTCAAATTGACTAAAAAACTTTGCATTTTGTGTTATATAAGTTCAAATTTCTCACCTTTCATTTCTAAAACAAAGGTTGCATTATCATCTCCTACAAGAAGAAACATGACTTGTATGTTCTTTCCAAAAGCAAAGCCAGCATATTGAAGCAAAGCAAACTCAAACTGCAGAGGAAGTTCAAATTCTTAATACTTTAGGAAATAAATTACTGGAAGAGTTTACTTAGTAACACATGAGATCTGTGATTGCTTTGCAGTTTTCAAACAAAATGGGTAAAGGGAATGGAGAATAGAAAAGGACTAAATTAACCTATCTGGTTTCTGAGTATCTAAATGAAAAAAAGAAAAAAAACCAAACAAACAAAAAAGAAACTTAGATCCTCTCTTAGCATGGAATAATATTTATTGTCCTAGAGGAAGAGCAACAGTTTGAATGTTACTTTATGGTAAAAGCACTTATCCAGGAGCATGAGAATAATTCCTCCACACTCTCAAATCAGAACACAGAGTTCTCTTGCATTCAGCCTCAGCCCTGCTCAGACTTTGAAAAGGACTTACTCTCTCTGTGATCTAGGGAAGGAGCCATGAATCCTCACTGGTACTTCCCAGGAACCTAGAAAGAAAAAGAACACAAATCTTTTGGCCTGTTTGCAGTACTTTATACTTGAGGAGATTTTCTTTTTTTTCTGCAGGCTTATGTGACTGCTTTTCTGAAATGCTCTCTTCATGCATTTTTAAAGGTCTATTGTATGTGTAACATATATTGTGAATAAGTAATTAATGCATAGAATACCCATAAATATTAACTGATCAGTGGCTTATGTAGAAAGCCACTCTTTTGGGACTATGGGAAAATAAGGATATGGCTTTGAACAGAGCCTGCATGTTTGTGAGGCCTCTTCATGTGGCAGAGAGCATGTACTGCATTAGAAAATGCTAATAGACAGACTATGACATTCTCCCATCCCATTAAGCCTGAAGGAGTGTCAGAATTTGCCATCTGGCTCTCCATGTGCACCGCTTTTGTCAAATTCACTCTTTTCCCTCAGTTTTTCATCCTTTTTTTTTTATTGGTTTTGTTGCTACCACCAACAGTCCTTTCATCCTTCCTCCTTTTGGAAAGGAAATCTTTTTAGCTAGCAATGCTTTTCTCCCTTCTGCTTCTGCCTGCCCACAGATGCTAATAACAGCTCCTTCTTAGGCTGATGACTAGTCTCTATAGCAATCAGGCATCAGAAGCATTCAGTGCTAAAAAACAAGCAGATCTTGGTAGCAGCCTCCCATTTTTTCTACTCCCTTTCTCTGCAGCAGTTACCACCTGCCTTCACCTCTGCAGAAATCTGTAAACGTGCTGATATTAATCTGATGGAATGGACTGAGGAGAGGGAAACAACAGTGTATGGATAAGTTTCCTAAAGTACTAAACTGAATTAAAAGTTAATTGTTTTTTCTACACTTTGTGAAAGAAACAAAGAATCTGAAATGTAGATAAATATTCTGCTGCTATTCAGTATAGCTAAAATGCCTGATGAAAGTGATACGTATAAGAATATTGACTACTGTCATGTTAAACACAGAATACTGGAATAATGAATAAAATACTACCCTATGTATTTGGGGTGAAAATATAATAAGCAACACATTCTTAGACTGAGTGGGGATGAAAAGACTTAATTTTCTATGCATGAATATCTATGAAGTATTATAAAGAAAAGGTTAATAAGTAGAGTTTGGTTTTATTTCAAAGGCAAGATTTGGATACTGTATGCTGTGCAGGAAAATCAAATAAGACGTTCTGTCAGGAAGATAAAAAATAAATAGCATTAGTTCTCTAGGCTGATTCTAAGCTATCAAAAATATGTCCAGTATAACATAGATGGCATTTAGTTATAGCACAGGTGAATATTTAGTCATATTCTCCAGAGACGGAAGGGATGGCTTTTGTTTTACTAGACACTTGAAGACATGGTATTCAAAATGTTTCCTTTGTTTGGCGTCAAAAAAAGTATTATGATCATTTTGCCAAATATCCTGCAAACAAAACTATCAAGGGATGTACTGTACTGACAGGCTTTGAATTAGAAGATTAGTTTAGAATGAGCAAAACTTCAACTAGTTTGCTAGCTCTTTCAGTCAAATGTAGAACAGATGTTTTATAAATAGTGTAACACATAACATAATAAGTGGCTTTAAAGATTTTCAATAAGGTCAGAACAAAACCTATTTTGGGGACAATTGGCAGGTGGCAACAAGTAAAGTATAAATTAAATTCCAAAGCTTCTTTTTGAGACAAAACCCAGTGTGATTTAGATTTGGTAATGAATAGACAGTCTCAATGTGGCAGACGACTTAAAAAGAAGCACCAAGTATGCATTTTAATAAGGAAGAGAGAGTGCAACTTTGACTGTTCCTTCATGGTGTCTTTGTGGACTTGTCAAGAGATACCAGAATAGGAGATATTGTCCTTTATGAATTGAGACTCATTATACTGGCATGATCCACTTGTGGGAACATGGAGGAACCTCTGTATGAAGAATAATTTATTCCTCATCATTTATAGGAATAACTTTATCCATATGAAGGTGATTCTGTTTACCTCTACACTTGGTGAGTCTTTGCTATACAGAAGCTCATGCTCAGAGCACTGCTCTTCAGGTACAACAGAGATACTGATTGAAACAAACTTCTATCAGTCTCCTAGCTATGAGAGATTAACAAACAACACAGGTTATGCTATACTGACTTCACCAACCTAGTTAAAGTGAAACAACTTTCCAGCACAGACAACACCTCAGAGTATGCTCACTGTGCAGTTGATAGTGCAGTGATATCTCCCTACAAACTACATTATCCCACTGTGTGTTCTAAGCACTGACTCTGGGTTAGCAAAAGTCTGAGCACATGATAAACAGACTATCTTTATTCTTCAGTTTAAAAGCATGTGGTAGTAGTCTCTGTTGAATAAGATACAGCTGAGACCGGTATGGAAAATTACCTGGCTTTGCAAACAAATGTGGAGCACTATTAAAAGAAACATTGACAAAACAATAGAAGAAAGGGTTCTTGAGAAATGCCAGCAGGGCATGAACAGGAGGGAATATGCAGTAGGAAGAAAAAAAATATTTCTTTAAGTCAGACAAATTGTGCACCAGAATTCCTGTGTTCATTTAATGGGAAAGTAACTCTCTGACTGATAAGAATGCAAAGAATATCTTGAAAGCATGAACTGGATGGTGAGTAAAGTACTTTGTTAAGCTTTAGCAACAGAACCTGAAAACCATAACATTTGTATATTATAATTACCCATTCATTTCCATGCTGTGTTCATAGAATCATAGAATCATTTAGATTGGAAAAGACCTTTAAGACCATTGTATCCAAGCATTAACCTAACTCTACCAAGTCCATTGCTAAACCATGTGCCTAAGCACCACATCTATATGCCTTTTAAATACTTCCAGGGGTGATGACTCCACCACTTCCTTCGTCAGCCTTTTCCAGACCTTAACAACATTCAATTAAAATTTTTTTCCTAATATCCAACCTAAACCTTCCCTGGCTCAACTTGAGGCCATTTTCTCTTGTCCTGTCACTTGTTACTTAGGAGATGAGATTGACCCTCACCTTCCTACAACCTCCTTTCAAGTAGTTGTAGAGAGCAATAAGGTCTCCCGTGAGCCTCCTTTTCTCCAGGCTAAACAACCTCAGTTCCTTCAGTTGCTCCTCATAAGTCTTGTGCTCTAGACCCTTCACCAACTTTCTTGCCCTTTTCTGGGTCCGCTCCCGCCCCTCAATGTCTTTCTTGTATTGAGGTGCCCAAAACTGAACACAGTACTCAAGGTGTAGCCTCACCAGTGCTAAAGCTACCAAATGATGATAGCTAAAAATGTACTGTTTTTTTCTAACTCAGCAACAGGGAGAAGCTAAAAGACAACTGATTACCATACCAAGGGATTATATCTGCAGGGAGTAATTTCTTTGTTGTCCCACAGGAGATGACAGAATATTTGGCAATTAGAAAAAAAAAAGACCACTGAATTTCATCTCTATTTAGGGAGAAACATGGCCCAAGATTCTCAGTAGGATGAAGCTTGGCATTCTGTTCTGATAAATCCAGGGAGACACACAAGCAAAAAAGAAAACTTTCCAGTATATTAAGTCAGGTCTGTCAGAACACAATGATACCACTTTTAACATACATATATGTAAATTCTATTGATGAGAGCTACAGTTTGGCATCCCAGCAGAGCTGGAAGAGAATCCTTAGTATTTTTTTTCATTCCATGTCTCATAATTAATATTCAATAATGTTTCTTATGGAAACTACTTTCCTTTTGTCACCCTTTAGAGTACCTGTTGTTTACAAGCTATTACAAGAGCTATTAAGAGCTACTCTTGTGTGTCCGTGATCCAAAGCTACAATTATCTGTGTGTATAGATTGTTTAGCTGTGCACTTGCAGAGCTGGTACAAAATATGGAGTGAGGTAGGCAGGTGGTTGAATGATTAATCTCTTCACTTATTGCAAAGTCATACTGTTTTACACCTTGCTGTGTCTGGTTTAATAATCTGTCTCTGGGTATAACCATATTTAGAAGCTTCAGAGAAGAACCAGGAAATTTATAATATGCAGTACTTACCATAATCTTTACCTAACTTAAATTACTATTAAATGTAATAATGTTTGGTTTAGTCTGTGGCTTCCAAGCTTGGTTGTTGCAGTCCTTTCTTCTCTTTTATTTCTACTTGGAACTAGAAATATGAATCCGGGAACAAGTAGCAGAATTTGAGATCTAATGACTTAAGCTCACAATTTGACTTTTTAAGATTTCTAGAATGATTCACTGTCATTAAATATTGCTGTACAATATACAGTGTTTCTGAATGTGCAAAATTCATTTTATTGGTAAATGTTCCTGAATTGTAAATGAGGGAGAACAGAAACTTCCAGTCTTCCCACTTTGTTCTAGTCATTATCAATGTTTGGTTTTGTTATTCATTCACATATTTTTCTTTTCCTGAAAGGGATGCTGTGCATCTCAGTATATTTTATGGAGATGTCTTCATGCCTTTTCATATTCCTTTCACTCTTCTTTGACCTCCTTGTGCTTCAAGTTTTCTTTGCATCTCCTTGTTAGTGCTCTTAAAGATTTTGACTGTTGAATTGGGCAACTTGATACTTCTATCTTAGGGACTAACACATGGCTTTACATTATAGGTATAATAAATGATCTTTTCTTAGTTCAGAAACCCACCTGAAGACAAATTAATTTGGGTCAGTCTAAACCTAATATTTTTCAGGATTTTTAAAGAAATCTACAAATTTCTTCTGGGAATTTTAATGCAAGTGTTAAATTAGAATAATGGAGGGAGGTAGATGACTGTCACAAAGTACACCAAGTGCTAGGGATGATTGTTGTCACATACCATCAAATTACATGGTTGCATACCTGTTCGTTTCAGTTTTTGCTCTAGTATATTTTAAAGCATTTTTTACAAAATGGAATTTCTTCAAGGGAATGCCTGCTATATTAGGACAGTATTTGGACAAGTGAGGGATTACTTTCTATAATATAATTATGAAGAAAGTTAGAGAAGACTAGAATTCATGTGAGTATTCTAGACACAGGACTCACATAAAGTGAGGGGCAGAAAAAGGAACAGTATGGAGATTGTCGTGGTTTAACCCCAGCCAGCAACTAAACACCATACAGCCACTCACTTACTCCTCCTCTCTCTCAGTGGGATGAGGAGGAGAATTGAAAAAAAAAAACAAAAACAGAAAACCAACAACAAACTCATAGGTTGAGATGAGAACAGTTTAATTACAAAAACAAAATAAAATATTATAATAATATATGATGATAACAATTATTGTGATTAAAATGAATATAATACAAGGAGAAAGATAAAATGCAAGAAAAGGACAAGTGATGCACAATGCAATTGCTCACCACCCACTGTCTGATACCTGCACAGCAATCTTCCCCACCTCCCAGCTACCTTGCCCCAGTTTATATACATGACATTCTATGGTATAGCACATCCCTTTGGCTAGTTCAGATCAGTTGTTCTGGCTGTGCTCCCTCCCAGCTTCTTGTGCTTCTGCACAATAGCAAAAGTTGGAAAGTCCTTGATTCCTTAGCAACAACTAAAAACATCAGTATATTATCAGCATTCATCTCATACTGAATCCAAAACACAGCACTATTAAAACTACTAAGAGAGCTACTAAGAAGCAAAGAAAATTATCTCTATCCCAACTGAAACCAGGACAACATGAAAGCTAGAGAAGGCTATCACTTGAATAGTGCTTCAGTACTTGCTATAAAATTAGATTTTTTTGTTGAAACAAAATTAAATCATCTATTCTAAACCATCCCGATGTTTGTTTTCATCTGAAAATATTTTGATTTGGTATAATTACTAACTTATTTTTCAGCAAAAGGTATTTACCAAAGTATGCTTTATCAGTCTATTCTGGATTAAAGCAAAGTGCTGAGTTTTTACATATGTGTGTATTCCTATATAAATATGCTTAAAAACAATCTAGGAACTTGTCAGAAGTTTAGTACAAGTTGCACATTTTATCATTATTTCATGATAAAGTAAATCAAATTACCATACAGATATATAGGGGAGATAACTGCATATCCTCTTCCTATGTCACGCTCATATGGCAAATATTGTGCCATAAGAATTGTTCAGATATGTCTGCAATACTTTCTTTATAACAAGGAAACGAATGGTTTCGAGTACAGTCAAAAGAACAAGTGTGATGTTGTGTTGCTTTATCGTCTGTGCTCTGTGTAATACACTCTTGACCTTTCAAGGAGCGGCTTCCTTCCTTTAAATGTAGTTTCTTTTTTTATGAGTCTAGATATCCATGGGTCAAGGAGGAGAGCAATGGAGTATTGTAGTAAATTGACCAGTATACAACAATGCCACTGTCCCTGCAATTGAATCAGAGTTGTGCAACATATGCCTTGCACTAAAATAGCTGAAGACTGTGTTTTGCTTTAAGTGGTAGGAAGCTGGATTTCTACAGGCAGAAGGTTAAGCTCTAACTGTTCTGTTGTTTTTCCAAGTGTACATCATGATAACAGTGAATGTTAAAGCATGCAAATAATAAATTTTGTTACATAACTTTTTCTGTTGTTTATAAAGATCGAAAACCAAGATCACTGTGATAAAGTTTGTCAGTGTTTTCTTCACATCTTCTTCCAGAAAAGTGAAACAGTTTTGCAAAATGAAATAAAAGATGATGGTGATTATGATTATGACTGCTAATGAAATAACTGGCAGTCTTCAGAGAGGAAGTGTCACTACTTTGGTATCTATTTCTGCTGCTTTGACATCTTTTGTCCCATTGGCATGTGGGGATTAATGTTTAGATATTGCTTCAGTGTTTTACTTGTCAGTTTGTGCAGTTCCCTAATGGTCCTCTTGTAAAAAAATTCAAATTAGTTTTTCCTTGGATGTATGACTTAAGAATTTGAGGCAGCTTTTGAATAAAAGTTAGAGGAAACTGTTATTCTGGTTAGGAAAATACAACATTTAAATTTGCTGAATTTGCCTTTTCCTTATTGAGGAGGATTGGAAGATAAGTTTTGTTTCTGCTGTTGAATTACTCGAACTGATGGAAGCTAGTTTCCTTTAGGTAAACATTAGAAAAGTTGGTCAGATAAGCATTTATTATTTGACTTCAGTGCTAAGCATGATTTATGTATGGAAGTTGGGTTTTTTTTTAAAGATGTGATGCTTTGTTCCCCTTAAGTACTCATAAAGTTGCAAATGAGAATATTGATTGTAATATTGATCAGCTCAGTGATGCTGCTGAGACATCACTATATTAATTGAAGGTCCTAAACTTAGTTAATAAACCTCCATTCCTCTCTCTGTCCTTTTACTACTTTCTCACAGCTATGCTATATACATGACTAAAAGTGTATTGTATTTAATGGTGTTCTGGCCCAGGTATGAGCACAGAACAAAGGACAAGCGAGAGGATGTGAATCCTCATCCAATACCGATTTCAGTGAGGAGCTGCTATGGTTTTCATTTCCCTCCACCTCCCATCAATTTCAAATGCAATTTGTTTCATAGCCAATGAAAGGCAAGGAAACAGAGAGCAAAAAGAAGTGAAAGTTATGCTAACCTGCTTCTCTGTAATTTTTTCAAATAAATGTTTTAAAGTTTTGTACATATTGCATTAAAATAATTAGTCTTTATATGTTTGTAATACCTATGCAATATTAGGAAAAGAGGCCACTATTTAAAGCTAACACTAAAAGAGAGAAAAAAAAAAAAAAGATGTTACGTCAATATTACTTACGTCAATCCAGAAAACAACTTCCTCTTGTTCATATAGTTGTTACTGGTATAGCATCAGGTACATTGGAACTGTTACCAGTACAGAAGCACCACCCTAACAGACAGCTATAGTATCCAAAATGTTTTTTATGGCAATAGTCTAAGGCTTTCTCTACCCATGAACAATACCACTTTACCCATAACTGGTATAGCGTAAGAGGTCTACATGTCTGCACATCTGTTATTTTAGAGAATAGTTGCATTTTGCATGCAATTTTAAGGGTCAAAAAATTACGCAGGATTGTGTGAGTCAGTGCAGTTATCAGAATACAGCAATATTTTCCTACTTCTCTAAACTGAATTCCAGGTCTTCCTTTCTGTCTTTCTGAGTTTTGTCCAGCTGAGCATGCTTGTGTCAACCCATGCCCCCCCAACATGCTATGGGATAGTTTAATAGCCTGGCATACAGAAGAAAGGGGAACAAAATTTCTATCTCATGAAAATGGAGTAAGTGACTGAATTAAAAATAGGAGCTGCCAGATGGGAAAGAAGATATGTTCTGAAACATTTTAAAATCACATGCAGAAATACACTATGCTCTAATTCTGAATGTCACTTTCATTTTGGCTGTCTCTATGGCGTCTGTACTTCATAAAATTGAGAATTCCTATTGTGCCAGAGGACTGATATTTGCTGTTTTCGTTTAGGTTCACTTGTTCTTGTGTGTCCAGCTGAATCATTCAAATTTTTGTTGAAGCCTACCAGGCAGATGACAGGCGTGTCAGCCTGACCTCAGTACTGGGGAAGATTATGGAGAGATTCATCTGGGATGCACTCATGCACCAAGTGTAGGAAAACCGGGGATCAGGCCTAGCCAGCATGAGTTCACGAAGGGCAGGTCCTGTTTGACCAACCTGATCTCCTTCTATGACCAGGTGACCCACCTAGTGGATGAGAGCAAGGTGGTTGCTGTTGTCTGGACTTCAGTAAGACATTTGACACCGTCTCCCACAGCACCTTGCTGAACAAGCTAGTGGCTCACAGCATAGACAGATGTACTCTTCACTGGGTTAAAAACTGGCTGGATGACTCAGCCCAGAGGGTTGTGGTAAATGGAGTTCAACCCAGTTGGGGCTCAATCACAAGCGGGGTCCCCCAGGGCTCAGCTCTGGGGCTGGTCTTGTTTAATATCTTTATCAATGACCTGGATGAGGGGATTGAGTGCTCCCTCAGTAAATTTGCAGATGGCATGAAATTAAGTAGGAGTGTCAATCTGCTTGAGGGTAGGAAGGCTCTGCAAAGGGATCAGGACAGGCTGGATCAATGGGCTGAGGCCGATTGTATGAGGTTTAACAAAGACAAGTGCTGGGTCTGGACTTCAGTCATAACAACTCCTGGCAATGTTACAGGCTTGGGGAAGTGTGGCTGGAAAGCTGCCTGATGAAAAAAGACCTGGGGTTGCTGGTGGACAGTCAGCTCAACATGAGCCAGCAGTGTGCCCAGGTGGCCAGGAAATCTGATGGCATCCTGGCCTGTACCAGAAATGGTGTGACCAGCAGGAGTAAGGGGGTGATTGTGCTCCTGTACTCAGCACTCATGAGACCACACCTTGAGTACTGTGTCCAGTTTTGGGCCCCACAGTATAAGAAGGATGTTGAGGTGCTGGAGCGAGTGCAGAGAAGGGCAACAAAGCTGGTGAGGGGTCTGGAGAATATGTCATAAGAGGAGCGCCTGAGGGAACTGGGATTGTTTAGCTTGGAGAAGGCTCAGAGGAGACCTCATTGCTCTCTACAACTATTTGAAAGGAGGTTGTAGTGAGGCTGGTGCTGGTCTCTTCTCCCAAGTAACTAATGACAGGACAAGAGGTAAGAGCCTCAAGTTGCACCAGGGGAGGTTTAGATTGGATATCAGGAAGAAGTTATTTACTGAAAGAGTGGTTAGGCATTGGAACAGGCTGCTCAGGGAAGTGGCGGAGTCACCAACCCTGGAGGTATTTAAAAATTTAGAAAATAGGTGGATGTGGTGCTTAGGGACATGGTCTAGGGGTCAGGGAGATGTTGGATGAAGATTGGACTAGATGATCCTAGAGGTCTTTTCCAACCTAAGTGATTCTATGATTCTAAGTTTATGAGCCTAGAGGAAACTGGTACTAGCAATTCATAGGCAGTGTGAGCAGCATACTGTACCTTCAGGTCACATTATTAATTGATTTTATTTAAAATGTTGTTCCATAGAAATAACCTTACAAGGTGCACAACAGATTTTCCTACGGCTTGAATAGACATCGGTATAATACAAATAGAAGTGATACAACAGCAGTGTGCCATCACATTACAAAGTTATCAATATCAACAAACCTCTTCTGTGCTGAGGCACAGAAATTGTTCTCTTCAACAACCCTGCCATGTATAGCAGCTTCAAGCAAAGGAGGAAGAACTAAGAAGATGGAGAAATACTAATTGTTGCATTCTCGTGGTTGCAGCCTTCAGGGATAAGAGTCAATATCTCTGAGTATCATAAACTATAAAACTCATAAATTCTCTGATTTAGAGTTGGCAGATCACTAGGTCCTCTCCTGACATGATGTGAGGTAGGTTAGAGGGTGTGAGCATCTCACCCAGTCATGGCTTTAAGTAGATGGGAAAAAAAAAGCCACTGGCAAAAAGCTAGTAACTAAAACTGAGCTTCTTGAGCTGCATTCTTGATATTCAGAACAAGGAACACATATAGTGGAGTTGTACCATCTTAGATTTGTATTGGTGATGGATTAACATAGAGATTAAATTTCTCCTCATGTCAGTCCAGAGAAAAATAATCTAAATCAGGACTTTTGACTTTAACACTGATTTTCTGCAGCAACCCAGCACTCATTTACAAATGAGTACCATAACAGTAGACCTTAGTGTTGATATAACACTGGTATAAGTCTTAGCATAAATTATTTATTCTTGTGTGACTATCCAGTTTTCTCTGATTAACAATTTTGAAATACCTTGCCTTGAGCCTGGTGGAGAATAGGATTTGCTTCATTTTGTTTGCAGTTTTTTGGGAATTTTCTTGTATTGGTAAAGGAAAAAAAGAGTGCCAAATAAATATTTCCTGCTTACTAGCTCAGAAAAGCATAGAGCATAGATACAGTATATTACTGTTCAAACTGTGATCAGGCATTGATAATTGTAGTGCAAGTCTTAAAACTGAGGAAAAGTCTCATTTGAATCTGTTCTTAGTAAGCTGCATACATTATACATTTAAATATAGGTATATACATGAACACATAATTGAGATGGCTGTACAGGTGGTACACTGCAAGAAGAGTCAGAAAAAGAGATTAAGGTTAAATGTGTATTTAAAAGTGGGGGTTTAGAAACTCTTGCTTTTCTTACAATTCAAATTCAGATGTTTTGAGAAGTTAAATAGGATTGAGTTGTTTGAGGATTACTTTGTGTACCACTTGGATTTAAATCACAGGGCGTTTCAGATCAGCTACTGTGTTCAAAGCAGTTGCTGTTAAAGGATTTATACGCAATACTGCTTCCATGGTATTAGTATAGCAGGTCTTCTTCTAGCAGAATTTGAAGTGGAATGTAGATTTTATATTGTCCTTGTCTAATGTGGGGTTTTTTGAGCAATCTTGATCTGCTGTTTAAAGTTATTAACTGGTTCAAAATTATTTGCATTGTTTAGAGGTTCTTAAATAGAGGAGCATAGAGTTAAAGTATGTGAAACCATGTTTTCCATTTAATTATAAAAGCAAAGGAGAAAAATAAAGTCTCTAGACTGAAAATAATACTTAGAATCACCCATTCAGTGCTTGAGTTCCTAAAGAAACCTGCAGACGATACTTCACTGAGGGTAACATTAGTGTCTTGGATTATTGTTATGTAGCATTTTTCCAAGAGGATGAAAAGAGCATAGGGTATTTCTAAGGGAAAAAAGAGAAGATTTTGGTAAGCTTTTTAAGCAAAGTCAAAAGAAAATGAAATATGCCTACAGTACTTCACCCACAAACAGATGGCCAAATATAACAAATCAATAGTACGTAAATAACAGTGTTAAGAAGATCTGTTGCAATGCATGAAAAATGACTGGTTTCTTGGCTGCTACCTTAATACAGACTAAACCATCACAGAGAAGAGTAGGATATATGTTGTTTCTTTCATAGAGACAGATGTAGTGACTCGAAGTGGCATCTTCATTTGCAAGTCTTTTTTTTTTTAAAGTCCAATGCAGAATCAAGAGGTGCAATTTAGAACTTGTAAAGGTGGTACCTAAGAAATAAGCAGTGCTGGAAGGTCTGAAAGACAAAAGTAGCAGAAGGAAATGCTGTTCTGCTTTCATCAGTGGCTGTAAGTCCCCCACCTACATAAGTCTATGATAGGGAACTTGTGCTGTGAACTCTTGAAAATTTGTGCAGAATTTTTACAGGAGGCAGATTGTGAAATAGTGAGCTGCTTGTTATGCAGCATGAAATCATTAGAGCATTGATACAAATGTGTGTCTCCTGTTTGAACCCACAAGAAAAGCATCAGCGCAGATCATATCTTAGTGTGACACTCCTGGAAGTATCATATATTCAGTATTTTCAAGTCATTTTTTCAGGTGTGTTGCAAATAATGTTTTTAGTATTTTAAGACATATTTTGCCCCTAAAGTATGCTAGGTGTGTTTGCTCATTCAAATGACAATAATGGGGGATTTGGTCATAATTTTAAATACAGATTGTGCGAGTGGCTTGACTTGTGACCTTAGGTTATCGATTTTAAATCTCTCTCTGACAGCGGCTTCCCTTCTGTGGAAAGTGAATTATGATCTTTTACTTCTCTACTTTAATAAAGCATTTTGAGGTACAAAGTAGAAGTCAAACATTAAAAAGTATGAAATAGGCATAAAGACCTCAGTTTTAAATTGAAATTCTGCTGCCTATTATTTCAGATGAATTGAAAAAATATACTATAGACTTCTGAAAATAATAAGATATGATAGAGTGAGTATTGATAATTTATAAGCTTATTAATTAGTCAGAAATTAAAGGCAATTAAACAAGTTACACTTAGAGAAATCTACTATTTTAAAACAATTACTTTTTGTGAAATTGATCTGAAAAAAGTTTTTGTATATTCTTTAAAATCAAACTTACTGAAGTAGTATGCATTTCTGATGAAAATAATGTTTTGATTTTTTCTCTATTATTCTTTGTTACTAATATAGTGAGATTTTCTGAAGTTCTTGATTGTTATTCCTAGTTTGAGATTTCCCTAAAGAACTACATTTAATATATCCTTTCTCAAAGCAGAGTAAAATAGCGCAGTATCTGTCCATAGCACCTTTTTTTTTTAGTATATTTTCCTGATATTATACATATAGAAATAATGAAAAATAATATGTGGTAATATGCCTTTTGGATTTTTTCATTGACTATTTCCATGCCTTTTTAAAAGGTAATTTTCTAGTTTTGTTTGCAATTACACAGTTATGTCAATGATGTAAATTTTTTCAGGAACCAACACAAACCCAAACCGTCCTAAACTTGAACATTCAGAAAACAGATTGGAAAGTGATCTGTTAAAATGTTTAAACATTCTTTATCTTACTCTGTAGTTACATAATGGGGGTTAGGCAAGATGGAAAAGAGTTTTAATTTTTTTTCATACATTTCCACAGCTTTTATCATACAGACATTTTATTGTATAGATGTCATCTAAGGGAAAATTAAGGTTATTTATGTGCTAAAATGTATTAAGCAGGAACAGTATTTAAAGAAGTCACCAAGACAGAGAATAGGTACTTTTGGACAGATCACAGAAAGAATATTTCTAAGCATGCCACAAATGGCTGTTTTCAAAGGTGAATGCTGGCTCCCGAAATTGCAATGAAATGCTCTTCATGTTTCCCTTCTCCTCCTCTCCCTTAGGAATCATATTGTCTTTTAGAGGATGTAGTGTCTCCTGAAATTGCTGTTCTGTCAGCGTTCCCTCTCTTAATCCAAAAACATCTACTAAATTCATCTACTATGAAAGCACTTGTGGAAGTACGCAGGTCAGTAGCTATTAAAAGAGGTAACTGAGTTTCCGATTTAAACGGAAGAGTAATACAATGAATAAGAATATTATTTTGAAATAGACACTGAAGAACTCTTTCAAATTTGTTAGCATTAGTATTTCAGAATAAAGCACGAAGGAATAACAAATATATTTATACTCTTGTCTCAGTTTTTCTATTGCATAACTTCATCGTTGAATCTGATTCGATCTTTCTTTAGTTCCTTCAGCTCTGTTCTGGCTTTGGGTGAGACTCTCCCATGTCTCTATTCTTTTTTCACACTTTGCCAGCCTTCCTTGTAGAGAGCTGAAAATGTGTTATAGATCATTAATATGGCAAATTTGAAAGCACTTGTAGAATAAAAGTTGCTACCTCTAGCAAGATAGACCATTTCCCCTCTATATGTTCTGATTTTTTAGTAGTAAACTCTGACTTCTGTTGCTGTTAAATGCTCTCCTGTTGCCTCTCCATTTGACTTTCCTGTGTGAAACTTATTCTAGCTCCAACAAGACCACAGTCTGGTAGCAGAAATTGTTTTGCCTGGCAGAGTATAATCATCTGTGTTCATAAAAAAAGTGTTGGATGTTGTGGTGAACCGACCCACATATTAACAATTTTTGCCTTATTAAAACAGTGAGCAAAAAACCACAACTTCCATAAATCATTGCTAGGTGAGGCCTTCCAGAAGCCGGAAGTGTGATAACACAGGACATAAATATCGGAAAAAGAAAACAAACGCTCCCTTTCCGGTTCACAACACAAAGGGAGCACATTGCTCCTGCCAAACGCGTTCCCCCCTCCCCCCGCCGCTGCTGGAGAGGAGTGAGGAGGAGGGGGTGGGAAACTGAGCTGCACAGCCCCCCGGAGAAACCAAACAGCCAGAGGAGGAGGGAGCAGCCGCCGTGGAGAGCCGCTGGGCAGAACTGCTGACTCCCACCGCTCTAGGAATCCGGGGGAGAGGAAGAAGCTGCCACCACCGCCGGCTGTGAGTTGCGCAATCGCTGTCGCTGCGAGCCGCCACCGCGAGCCAAAACTGAAAGAATCCAGAAAAAAAGCTGCAAGCTGCAGCAAGAAGAAATTGCGACAAGAAGCCGCTGGAAGCCACGTCACAGAAAGCCGCGTCTCCAGAAAAGCCGCTCCAAGCTGGGAGCACCGTGCTGAAGAAATTGTGACAAGAAGCTGCCGAAAGCCGCGCCACAGAAAGCCGCATCACCAGAGAAGCTGCGCTGAAGAAACTGTGCCAAAAAGCTACAAGCTGCTGACATCATCGAAACCGCCCAGGTCTGCCAGTCGGGCATCGTTGCCTTTCCACGGGGACCATCGCCGAATGCCGAAAGGACAGATGACAACACATGCACTCACACACACGCACCATCCACACATACAGGTCATATTTTGACATAATTAAGTCCTTATTTGCCCTTATCTCTCGGTGGGTGAGAGAGGGAGTGAATGGGTGGGCGTGGTATTCTTTGATACCGTAATATTTCCATAGAGTAAATACGGTTTTTTTCAAATATATTTAATAATAAACTTATTAAATACTCATTCGGTCTCCGTGTTTGTCTGCGAGCCTGGTGGGGAGGTATTCCACTTTGCCCTCAATCCTTCTTCCTTTGGGAGGTGGTTCGGACCTCTGCGCTCCGACCACAACAGATGTTCACTGAAAAAGAGCAAAGCTGGTGCTAGGAAAGTTGAATTAACAGCATAAACATGACTACAACATGGAAATAACTGATAATATTTACATTTAATGTGCAAAGTGTAGCAAATACAATACCAATCTGGATACATTAATTTTATATGAAGAGAAACAAAGAAACATTATAATAATTTATTACTTGGACAATTTAATAAGGAACATTTTCTGGTGACAAGCTGGTTAATAAGAGCAGGCAGTCAGAACTGAATATGCTTAGAGGGCAAATGGTAGTTTTTATTCCTGTGAGTCCAGTTTCAAATTCTCCTGTTTTTCTGCAAACAGGAAAATGAGAAAGCATCCAGCCAAACTTGTGAAACATTTCCCACTCATGCCTTTTTTAATGACTTGATCAGTTTCCCATTGCAGGATGAATTTACAGCTTGCTCAGGTTTGAATTAGATGAGCAATTATTTAGGTTTTTCTTAACAGATTTGGGCTTCTGGGTTGTCATCTTGAAGTGCTGACTTTTTGTATCAATCTTTTTTCCTTTTTTCCTCTTTTTTTTTTTTTTTAACTCTATGAAAGTCAGAATCTATCCTTGTCACATTGTATGTTCTGTTAATAAAGTTCTCGTTGTATTCCACCTCCACCTCCTCTCGATTTTGTTGGCCCAATGCATGATTACTCATGAGTATCTTATCATAGAATCATAGAATCATAGAATGTTTTAGGCTGGAAGGGACCTGTAGAGGTCATCTAGTCCAACTGCCCTACACAGTAAGGACATCTACCTAGGTCAGGTTGCTTAGAGCATCGTCTGTCATATGGAAATACCTACAATAACAGATAGCTCACCTCCAAAAAAGTGGCTTAACATCAAACTCTATATGTTAGTGAAAAGGGATTTATGGTCTTCTATTACTGATGAAAACTATTACAGAGGAAAAAAAAGTCTTAGTAAATCTCAGTGCTGAACTTGTTAGAAACTGTTGTTGTAATGGCCTATAGATGTTTAATTTTTCAATGAGTTACTCTTTGGACTCTTCTTTACTTAGAAGCTGGTTCCATGTTTTCCTGGAATGACTCAGTTTTCAGCTATTAGCAGTTTTTATCCGCATGAATTACAACAAAACCTACAATGCTAGTGGCACATTCCAAGTATAAAATGATACATCTTTGGCTCAGAGGGTTTATGATCTGTATTACTGAATCAGTGGAGTTATGCCAGGTTATGCCATCTGAAGATTTGGCCCTCAGTAGTACACAATATTCTGTTTTCAAGGACCATTACTCAAACCGAATAACCTAGTTGTGCTAAAGGCCAAATGTCTGCAATGCCAAACTTTGGTACAGAAATTTCTTTTCTCTAATTGTTGTGATAGAAAACAAAAGTGCAGGTGGGTAAGTAGTATAAAATTTGTACAGTATTTCTTTTTCCTCACTTCTAGAAGGTATTCCCTAAGGTCCTGTGGAAGTAAGATGTGACTTTCAAAATGGAGAATTATTTTGTTTGTTTGGAATGCCCACGTTAAGGTTTCTAATTTTAATGATGGCTGTTTGGACACTATTTTTAAATACCATGATGGCTAAATTTTGGTTGACCAGAATTTAAATACTGATGTGTAAGCAGCTAGAAGCCTCTGGCTCCCTATTGCCTGCACTGTGATAGCTGCACAGGTTAGATTGTGTAGCAAAATTCTGTTAAGATTGCATAATTTCTGCTACTAATGTTACCAGAAAGGAATACATAAGTGAAGGAATGGAGAAGTACTTACAGCGAAGTTAAAATAGAAGCTTTATGAACTACATTAGGCATTGCTCAGCCAAAACAAAGCAGAGAGATTTCTTCAGTTTCCATTTGTATTCCATTAACACACATAACAGCAGTGAAATTTATAACAAAGTACATTTTTTAAGACTTATCACTCACACAGATGCCATTGAGGAGAGATTTTGTGGATAACAAAGATTTTCTGGGGCTTTACAATAAATGAAATGTGTTGCACTTGATGGTTATGTAGGTGAGCTGAAAGTATAATGTGAATAAATTCTAGTCCATTGTATCTATGGGTAAAAACAGATTGGAATATAAAAGATTATTGCTTATATAGAGATTATTATTACCAATATACTTTCAGAAGTTTAGAGATTGCATAAATCCCAGTTTTAGGGATGACCTAAAAATCCTGATATTTCTGAAACATAGGGTTATAGTGATGGCAATCATTTTAAGTCACAGAGAGAGCTCAGATGGCCAGTTGTGCTCAAAGACTTCCTTTTCCATCTAGTCTGAAAATGTGAATACCTTGCTCAAGGAACTCCCAAATAATTTCATTCCCTCATGCCAGGCAACATTGTTGCAACTTTGAAAGTTAATTAAAGCCAATCCACAGAGTTGCAATCTGCCTTGCTTTGAGCGCTACCAAAACACTAGTGCCAGCTTTTAGAGAAAAGCAGCCAAATATGTTGAGCCCAGGAGAATGGACCTTTTAGACTGTGCATGTGAGAAAGCAAATTTTTTTATATTAAGCATTTTATTAGTACAGAGATGTTCTTTGAAATCATTAGTGTAGTTGTAAATTGATCAGATGTTGAAAAATATTTTGCTTTGTGTATTTAAGATTAACTAATAGATGGTATCTAAGTTTAATTTTATTTTAATGTAGCCTTCATTTTACTCAATAAAGTGTAACTAGCTGTGTTGTCTAAATGAGTGGTTAAGAATGTATTGAACATTGCTATCTCATTTTAAGTCTATCTGATGCTCTGATAACTTAGAAAGCTTAGGATAGCTTAGAATGGTAAGAGGTGAGAAAATAAAATGGGAATTTTTAGAGGAATTTAACCAAACTGGCAATATACTGGGATGGAGTAAGTTGTCCATCTGTATCTCCTATCATGTTTACTCTGTTACTGAGCTGTCAGCTGGTTAAAGCACAAACAGAGAATATAGTTCCCTGATACTGCAATGACAGTTTAAGTAGTTTCTTTCCCTGACCATATCTTCTATTGCCAAGTCCCTGAAAATTACTTGGGAGTGCATCAAATCAGATCAGGGAACTGATTTAGATTTAAAATAAAGCCTTCTCCTCCTCAATTTTATTTTTTTATCCCATTTCATTCCCTGTTCTGGACTAACAGCTGTGCCAATATCTATGTTAGCATAGCATGGTGCAGAGCCAGGAGCAGGAAGGAGCTAGCAGTGACAAGGGGCAGGAGTGGGCACTCCAGCCAGAACTGGTATGGAACAGCTCTTGTTGTTGAACTGTGGCCTGTGCACTGGCACACTGAATATCTAAGGTCAGGATTACCGTTAGAAGAAGGAGGAAAGTTTCTGGAGACTTTAATAGGTTTGCAGGTGCAATTAGAAAGATTAGTGAGGAATAGGGACCAGTCATATGAAATACCTTGGCCAAATATCTGAAACCTATGTATGAAACTTGTTTTAAACTAATCCTTATAGGAAATGTAAAACTTGTTTGAAGTAGATGCAGGAAGTTGCATTGAGTTAGGACTGAATTTTCCAGTCTTCTGTTTCCCAGCTAATTAGGAGTTATAAAGTACTTTCTCTTGTTGCAAGAGCCCCTCAAGCATACACAAAGTAGATCTCCAGGGAGCTGAAGCTTCCGCTGTTTTTCAAGTGATTCTTTTCCTGCAGCAGGGTGCAACTTTCTTTGATTGATAGAGTTGACCCAATTGTTTGCAATTTTGTGTCACTACATTTTTAAAGGACTTTGTATCATTGTATAATTTATTTCTAATAAACATATGTGAACTTCTCAATTTGTGAATCATTCATAAACCTATTATTAACTACTTCAGAAGTACTAAAAACTGTTCAACAGTTCCGGTAAGATATTTCAAGATCAATGCAGATTTTGTGTTATTCATGTTTTTTTTGGCATGCTACTTCTAAGTTCTCATAAATGGCTGTTGGAAATCTGAATTAATACAGATTTTTCTTTCCCTAGTATTTCACTGCTGTTGCAAACTGTGGTCCAAATTACATGTATGAAAGTATTTATCTGTAGAGTGGGACACATGTATGTACATATATACACACATACGCATGTTACATATATATCTGTACGTATATATCTGCCATTATTATACTATTATCTGTGAGTGCAAAGCGGCTTTTGGAATATATATTTCAGATTAATGCTTAAACTGCATTAAGTCTGAAAAAGTTTGAGCCAAATTAACTATACTATATTTCTTAGCTTGTATCTGTTTCACTGTGTTGCTGCTATTCAGTTAAACACTTAACTTGCCTACTCATTGATCCCATGTATTTATACAGAGCTGTGCTCACTTTTAAATTCAATTTCCCTAGGGAGAATACAAATATTTTAAATTTTGTTTTGTGAGCCATATGTTCAAGAGCCACTAATACTTTGCTATTTCAACTTTCTTTGCCTTTTTCTGCCTTTACAATATTCCAGAAATTCACTAGTACACTCTAAATAGAGGACTGTAAATATGACACTAAAAAATTTCTTGTGCAATGTAATTCTATCATGAACTCACTTTTATTTAGTTTTACCCTAATATCCCCTGTTGCTCAGTTCTCTAAAAGTGCATCCATCTTTACGTATGATTTGTGAATCAACCTTTAAAAATATTTTACTGTTCATTTCTTTTATTTTAGCTCCAACATTGTGGATTTGCTATAGGATTACTTGTTTGTTAGTGTTTGGGTTGGTTGGGTTTTTTTTAGTTTTTCTGGCCACAAGAACACAGTAAAAGTGTGATTGAATTGTGTATTGAATGCTGGCTCTTTTTTTTTTTTTTTTTTAATGTAATACTCAGTTTGGCTCTGTTTTGTGGTCATGTACCCACTTCCATGACTGATCCCCATTCTTGTGTTTGGTCATGATGAGGAAGTAGAGTATCCAGGGATCAGAGTAAGAAGAAGTGAGACCTCAGGAGCAAATGGACAGGAGAGGCCAGCAGTGGCTAAGATGATGCAGTCAGACTAGATGGCAATTTAAGCCTGATAGAAGTGTGGGAAGGCTGCAATGTTTGCTTCAGGGAAAACACAGTGAACAGGTGAAAGTGGCCTCATTTCATAAAACAGAAGAAAAGTAGAACTAAACCTAAGGGAGAAGAAAGAAGAAGAGACAGAATCTGTCCTTGTCCTTAGCTTGAGTATATTTGTCCTGTGTGTGTTAAATCTCAATATATTCAGCCTGGGAAATAAAATTACAGAATTATAACTTCTAGTTTTATCATCTGAAGATTTTAATTGATGAAAAAGTATCAGAGTGAGATGTCCAGTGAACAATTTGAATGGTAAGAAATATAAATCCAATTTCCTCAGGAACTCACAAGATGCCTGTCCCAGCTACCATTAACATGGTGGTTCAGCAAAACCCTGAAGCACTTGATGGACAGTTGCAATTCCAGTAATGTGGGTCCTTTGAAGGATCAAGTTACAATATATTTGGGTACCTGTCTATAAAACTGGCATTTCAGTATTCCTCTCCGTTGTCATCTAAACTATGCTTTTGTAACCACTGGATTTCCTATAAGAGATGTTGATGATTCTAGTCTGAAACACTTGCTGTGCAGATCACTTTTCCTTTCTGTTGAAGTGTTTTCCTGGCCTATAAACTTGAGATACAGGATGGCTGGTCTTCATTTCTTATTCCACTGGAACACTGTGCCTTTAAATCCACAGATCTGGCTACTATCTTGTAGAAAATTTATTGGGTACTAGCTGTGGTAACATATTTTTAGTTTCAAACAATACTCGACTTTTTGTTATCATTATTTTTGGCATCTTGTTCACTGTAATCTCTCTCTCTCTCTCCCTTCACCCCACCTCCTATTATTTGGTATTTTAAGTCTTGTAAATTTTTATATATGTTGTTACTTTCAAGTTTCATCTCAGACTTCCATGATATATTGTGTATCAGTAAATGTCGATACTGACTTGACATATTTTGGCAAGCCTTTGTTGCATGAGGTAGGGGAAAGAAATATAAAAATTCCTGTTCCTGGTATTACGGGCTCCCTATGGAACAGCTGCATCAAATTCTTCATGTTATTTATGACTGAAGCAAAAGTAACTTTCTGCTTGTTCTCATTCTTGTGGTTTGTTCCCTCAATGACTCAATGTCAGGCCAGCTTCCCTCTAGACCAGGGGTCCTCAAACTTTTTAAACAGGGGGCCGGTTCACTGTCCCTCAGACACTGTCAGGGGCCGGACTATATTTTGGAAAAAAATGAATGAATTCCTATGCACAGTGCACATATTTTATTTGTAGTAGTGCACAAAAAAACAGGAAAAAGAATGCCGTATCTGACCCACGGGCTGTAGTTTGAGGACAAAATGGTTTGCTCTAGACAAACCATTTTGGAATCATTAAGCAGACTGAAGATCACATACCTTTTTGTAATTGGTTGAGATGGTTAGATACCTTTTGATGAAACTACATTTCATTGAAAAGGTGGTCCTCTTGACATGAAAATGCTTCACAATTGTCCTAGATGCACAATCTTGGAAGTTCTGGATTTTTTTTTTTTGACACATAGTAGATTTTATCTTCAAAATTATAAAACTATTTCTAAAAAAAGCAGTTGTACTTAAAAAATCATTTACATTATTCACACCTAGTATCAATGTTGTTCTGAGTTTTCTTCATCCATATTTCTCTTTTCTTTGGATAGCATGATTGTTGTTAATCTTTACAATTAGGTGAAAGTCCATAACTTTGATTCTTGAATTTAGCATCACTGAAAGATCCAGAAAAAAAAAAAAAAAAAAAAAAAAATTAAACAGAAAATGCATACATTTTGAAGAGAGGGAGAAAACTGTAAAAATGCAACTGTGTGTTTGTTATATTGCATTATTAGATTTTATTTATTTATTCACTTCTGAATAGCAGCTTAAAATTGCCTTGGTTTCTTCCTAAGCAATTTAGTTGTATGCTTTGAGCTAATTAAAGTGCCCTAAAAATCATCATCCAAGGCTGCACCAAAAAATCACCGCCTACATTTTAGCTGCTGCTATTGTGAAGTGCTGAAATAATTTTGTGTTAAATTTAACTTTGAAATTGCTAAATTGTTTTATGCTCTTTCTAATGTAGAATATTTTCTTATTTGATTGTAATTGTTTCTCTTCTCAAAAGGACATTGTCATGAGGTGAGTGCCAGTCTCTTTTCCCAAGTAACAAGCAATAGGACAAGAGGAAATAGCTTCAAGTTGCACCAGGGGAGGTTTAGGTTGCATTAGGAAAAATTTCTTCACTGAAAGGGTTGTAAAGCACTGGAACAGGCTGCCCAGGAGAGTGGTTGAGTCACCATACCTGGAGGCATTTAAAAGACATGTAGATGTGGTGTTTAGGGACATGGTTTACTCCTGGACTCAGCAGTGCTGGGTTTATGGTTGGACTCAATGAGCTCAAAGGTCTTTTCTGACCTAAATGATTCTTGAGTCTATAAAAAATTTGCATTAAAGTCTAGGAGAACAGGAGGCTTTGTGGCTGCTGGTCAGTGGGTGATAAATTCTCTGCCTGAATTATATTGAAACAACCAGGGAACATGCTCCTTTCCCTCGAACAAAGAGCTTAGTCTGAATAAAGAAAATATGGTCCATGAAGACTTATCTATTCCTGAGAATGCTAATGGGAAAAAAGCCTCTGTAGCCAACAGAACTTTTCTGTTCTACTCAATATCAGAGAGAAGAATGCTTAACAGTCCCTTCCCTAAAGCAAACAAAGAAAAAACCCCAACAACAGCAACAAAACCTTAATAACACAAAAGAAACAAACAAACAAATCCTGCCTCCAAATTTTTGTTTTTTTTTCCATTACTTATACATTGTGAGAGATCTTTGATTCTTCTCTCTTGGAGGCTATGCACAGATACAAGACACTGGGAATGCTCACATCTTCTGTCACCCTTGAGAATGCGGGGATAAATCCAAGTAAGTAAATTATCAAGTCTCCATGACAAAGAATTAATTGTTGATATATTTTTCCCTTGAGGTGATCCCCTGTTTCCAGGAATGCATGGTTCACTTCTTTACATTTTTTGTGTGAGGTCAGTGTTTTGATTTTTTTCTTCCTTGGCTCATAGTTATTTTAAACATCCTACTTCTGTGACTTGGAAGACAACGAACCTTTGTGAAATACTACCTTTTAAGTGGAACCATTATAACTTTCCTAAGTTGTGTTTTATTATCAAGTTTTCTAAGCACTTACCAGCTCTGTAGTAAGCCCTTCAGAGACTTAGTAAATACAGAAATAAAAGTTACATTAAATCTGGAATTACAGCTGGAGCCATGAACAGGAAATCCATGCCCAATTACATTCTCATCCTTGTTTAAAGAAAATGAGTTTTGGGAAATTGATTATTAATATATCATAGCGTGAAAATACATTATTTGGTGAAATATTGTCAGATAATGATTATGCCCTCCTAAAACACACTGAAAACACTAGATCAGTGGTATCTTAAACAAATAGGGCTCTGGGATGAAAGCCACCTGAAACTGCTGAAGAAAATAATTCTTCTGAAACAAGAAGTGAGAGTCAGACTAACTGTGACATAGAAAACTGTTTTAATCAGTCAAATAATTATTTCATTGAAGTGAATGAGGGAATATTAATTAAAATAATTAGAGGTATAATGGTGATATTAAAAGATATTACAGTCCAAGTATGTATAATACAACCCAGAGACTGATCAGTGTTGTCACCACTCAAATGAAATAGCACTGTGTGTTGGTCTACTGCAGTGCAACACTCTTGTACCTGCTGCTTTTCTGCAGGTAAATGATGTTGGCTGATTCTCTCTTGTGCTCTTTTTGACTGTTTCCATGCATGCTTATAGATTTTTTTTTTTTTTTTAGAAATTCACCTGATGTTTTTACATCCATTTATACAAGCTGCATGGCTGTAGGACTGGTTATGCATGGAATAAAGTAGTTTTGTAGTTTTTCAAAGATACAGAGGAGGTCACAGAGTCATTTGAAGGCAATAGGCCGTGTAGACTCTCAGCACCTCAGCAAATCAAAATCTTAATGATCCTCAACCCCTTTGTGAACTTAACTGTGTTTAAATGGATTTAGAGTGGTAATGCCAACCAAAAAAAATGCAGGCTGTATAAACACAAAATGTCGATTTTAAGAATGGACAGTTCCTGATTTTTTATATACATTTCTGTGGTGTTTTTTCCTTTTCAAATCAGAATATATGACTCTTTTAAAAATTAGTTCATTTAAACTTATTTTTTCATCTTTGAGTAATAACTATTGATAGCTACATTGCAATATTTTTGTAATATTTTACAAAACAAAAACATTAAAAGAGATATTTCCTTCATAAAAAATGGGAGAGTGCCAAAGTTTTCCATAATTTTATTCCTGAAAATAGGTATTCAAGAAGCTATAGTATATATAGTTTGCGTTCCAGCAGTATTATTGTTTTTAAATCCTTTATTTACTTTTATTTATTAATAAATTATTATATAATGCTTCAAACACCTTCTCAGCTACTATGTTCCTGAAGTATTATGGGTGTGTTTAATTTGTTAATATGTAGGACATACGATGTAATGACTTGAAATGTCTCTCTTGTGTGCAAAGGTAATGCCAGATGATTGCATTTATGCTCATAAGCATAATTTTGTTGAAAGAAAACTCTTTATATTAATTCAATAAAGACTAATGGGCTTTTTTAAATCAGTTGCTTTCAAAAGAGTGTATTTATTGCCATAAACATCCCTGCACTCTCCAGCAGCAGAGGAAAGCTCCAGGTCTTATTTTTCTCAACAGAATATGTCTTGGTTGCAAAATTGTTCACATTACACACAAAACACCCTAGACATGTTTTGTAGAAATATATAAAATCATTCACATTATTTCAATTTATGGTGTAACTGGGTGCCAAACCTTTGAGCTTTGGCTCAATATGAGCACAATACAGGTTATGAAAGGGCAGTATAAATGAAAAATACCTGACTATTACACAAATGATACAGACAGTGTTGTTCTGTATCCTGTTGTTTACTGTGCAGTAGTATGGAAAGTCTAGTTTTATAGCTACAGATGTCGCTTCAGGACATTCATCACATGGTCTTGAACAAACATGGGGAAATAATCAGTTGCTTATTATACACTAGATTCTCAAAACAACAGCCCTTCTCCTATCTAGGGGAATACATTTTCGCAGCAATATTGATTTTTCTATCATTCTCTCTCTCCTCTCTCCTTAAGAACCCAGTTTTAGAACCATCATTGGTCCTTGAAATGTTTTGTCTCTTAAGGCATGAATGTGCTTAGTCTCTCTTTTTTTTTTTTTTTTCAACAAGCTTGTATTCATGGAAGTTATGTGTAAGTGGCCTGTGAACACAGAAAGAAAGTAATTTTGTGTGTCGACCCCCTGCAGGACACATTCTATTTTCAGCTTCTGCTCTCAGTCAGCTGGAGGAATCCATTAAAAGGAGTTATATATTTCAAATGTTACTCAAAAGCTGTTGATCTGGCAAAAGATTTCTGAACCAAAGTTCTCTTCAATGGATGCTTGGTTTGATTTGTTGTCACTGATGTGCCTCAGACACATCTCAGTAAAAAAAATAAAATGCCTGTAAGAATGAAATTGCAAGGCTAATTAACAATGTTATTTACAACTTTAAGACAACTAATAAGATGTTTAAAGCTTCTTGTCTGTGTTTTGATGAAGACTCATGTGGGTGGATTCCCCATGCACAATATAACAACAAACCTGAAAATTCAAGAGGAGCTCACAACCTGCCCTCAACTGCCTTCTGTTTAAGCAGACCTTTGACCAAAGTATTGAAACTCAGTCTCCTTGAAAATGTTTTGATATATGATGGTCTTTGCCAGGTAAACTGAAATGGTTTTTGAACAATATTGCTGTAAATGTGCTTTGTGATAAGAGCAAACACAGATTTTTTTTAGCAACCTGTTTGGCAGGTAGTGATTAATTTGAGGCTTGCTATTTGTGTATTTGCAATTTCTTCCTTTTCCCACCCTCTTTCAAATCCTTCTCACTTTAAATTCAGAAGGTCATGCCTAAATATTCCCAATGTGAAAAATCTTTTTCTTCAAAGTATATTCACATAAATTTCACTTTTCCATGAGAGCAATCTGTGTGGATAAATGCAAGTGTACATCAAAATAGGATTGAGACAATGTTACACCAAAGCCTTTGTTTCTTTAAGGTTTTCTTGTTCTTTTTGTGGTTGTCATTAATCTTATCTGTATTTATAAAGTAAAATTTTACCTTCCAAATGTGCTTACAAAATAGATATACAGGAACTTAATAGGGTTATTTAGCATGTTTCAGTGGTAGTTTTTATTTTCTCCAAAAATTTCCTAGATGAAGTTCCCTTTCATTTTAGACTTGGATTTTCTTATTTTTAGACGCTAGTTTCACGGTAACATGTTTTGAAAAAAAACGTTCTGACCCCTACATCAAAAGCATAAGCAAAAAGAACTCTTCTAGGAACTTCATATGAGTATTCATAGAACACCTATAATTTATGACTTATGTTTGATCACAGCCTTTAAAATTAGAAACATATTGCATCTGTTTAACATTGATATTGTTTTGTTGCAAAAGATTTTCTGTATCAATTAATCTAGTAATATCCCCAAGCAAGCTGAAATTGTTGAAGAAGATGGAAATTGGCTGATGAATGTATTGGTCACTTTAGAGGCATGTTCAAATCTATCTTCTTGCTGTCCTAATGAATATGGAAGCCTGCCCAGTGTGTGATTGGATTTTAATGACTACAAGGTCAGGGACTTTGCAAGGTGTGAATCTGCTTGCAAGGTCACTAGTGGCAAACAGTGCATGGATCTGAAAATAAACAAGGAGCAGTCAGGGATATTAGCTTTTTGTAGAAAAACCCTTGGGATGAAGAGGTTAATAGGTGATTGCATTGTAACTTGTTTTGAAACTCAAAATGAGCTCTAAAGCTACGTGCATTATCCTTCGTTATACATTGCATAAGAAATAGTATTAATTTAAAATTCAGGCAGTGTTTCATTATAATAGTACCCTAGCTTATCAAAAGCTTGCATTTACCACTATATAAACTGGTCTGCAAAATCAACATATGTTCCAGATGCTGATGTTTTGGAGTAACATGTGAAATTACCTGATGTAAACCACCCATGGATGTGTAAGTATATTTGCCTCACATAGATAACACAGACTAGTCATTGCCCATAGAAATTCAGGTCACACATACAGCAGTTATACTGTATATTAATTTGCTATTCTGTAGAGATTGCTCAAGCTGTAAAAAAAATAATAGGGAATGAGTTTGAAAATATTAGGAAAGTTTATAAATGACTTGTAAAAAAGTACTTGACTTGTGATAGAGCAGCACAGAAATGACTCCTGCATGAGGAAAGTACAAAGAAAATTTGCAGTGGGGGAGAAGTTCAGAGAGGTGATAACACTTTTTTGATAGGATAAAAAATTTATTTACTAAGAAAAAAAACAGGGCTGTTGAACAGTTTTCCCTGATGGTTGCAGTTTCTCTCAGGCTG
This sequence comes from Eurystomus gularis, assembly GCA_013400335.1. Lineage (NCBI taxonomy): Eukaryota > Metazoa > Chordata > Aves > Coraciiformes > Coraciidae > Eurystomus > Eurystomus gularis. The sequence goes on from VZZY01000386.1 coordinate 56,105, forward strand.
TTTTATACCAATGGGCAATTTCATCTGATGGGCATGTTCAAAAGACAATTCAACATAATAGTGTAGAGTGGAGTTAAATATCAGCCATTTTCTGTTATTGGGAAGTCTACAGGCCTAATGATTGAAGAGCCAGAAAAAAATACCAAAACTACCCCACAGCTTTGGGGCAAAAAATCAGCTTTACTGTAGTGCAAGGAGATTCTGTAATTTCTGTTTCCTTTTTAGTTTCCACAGAAAGTATATGTATGTATACATGCATATATGTATATATTTGGACACAGTTCTTTGTTTATTTTGTATTTCCTGTTTGTGTATGAGATGCCTACGAGGTAACTGCTAACAGTGCTTTAGCTTTTATGAATCAGTCATTATTAAATTCTATATTGTTTATATCATTTCTTAATATTACTCAGGACAAGATCCTTAAAAACAGTAAGAGTTAATGCTCTTACTTGAGCCAATGCTCTATCAGTAGAAAATAACCTGAATTTAGCTGCATGTTCAATTGCTACCTAAGTTCTACATTTAAAACAAGGACTTATATTCTTTGCTGTAAATGAAAAATATGTCATATACTCCCCAGAATAGTTATTTAATCTTTGCATGCTTCATAATGTAGCATAGCTAAGCCTACATGGAAAAAAATATAGCAGAAGAATTTTGCCAGAATTGAAGATTTTTTTGGTTCTGAATTCACTCTAGTTGTATTCTCTGTAGTCTTTTATGGTATGTCACTGTTTCATGGATTTCACTCTCCTGAATGCATCAGATCACGTTTGTGTTTCTGAAGTATAAGAGACATGGAGAAAGGTGGTTTTTTTCACTTGCTTAAGCATAGAGAACCAAGAATCCCATTTTCCTCCATCAGCCTAGCTGGCTACAAAAAAAGAGAGAGCATCAACTGTTTTTTAATCTTGATTTGGGTTGATCATGGTTTAAAAGCAAAAAGAATTTCAGTTTTAATTTTCTTTCTTTAAGACATATTAAAAATGTTAACACTGAATAGCCTTTTAAAAGTCTAGTTTACAGGATTTTGAAGAAGGATAAGCTTCAAAGTAATGGTCTGCTGCAGTTTTATAGCAAAACCAGTAAAACTTGTAAATAAGATGAGTTGTACCTTTGGAAGTTCCTTTGTTTAATGCATAATTCTAATAGTTGGTGTAGCTGAATGTTTATTCTTAGGATTAGCAAGGCTTTTTTGTTTGTATAAAACAAAACAAAAAATTTTGTTTGTGATCACACAGGCCAACACTGAACTCAGCAACATTCCCTCAGAAGTCTCCTTTCAGACAGTCCTGCCATAGGTTCCTGTGGGCCCAGCTCCTCTGCTGCCCACTGTGGTGCCAGCATTGTCTGCTGGACATAATGGACAGAGATGGCTCCCTCAGCAGCCCCTCACATGAAAGGACACCATTGAGAGAGCACAGCAAGATGCAACCAGCCCCATCAGAAGCCACACCCAACAGGAAGCTCTTCTAACTAATTGGCTGCTGGTTAATATAATTCTGGCCTCACCCTTCACCCCAACCATGACCACCTGGATGAGGGTGGAGCCACAGAAACACAGGGGGACCAGGTTCTGCATCTGGGACATGAAGCCAATCGGAAAAACATAACATTCTACTAGTTTGTGACTCATTCATAGGTCAACTCCAACTTGGGGCCCGCAGCTCCGGCCCCAGCACTTCAGAGCTGAACCTACATTTTTGCACCCACTTGATGCACAGCTGCTGCAGGCATATCTGTATGGTTCTGAAAAACATTTTTTAATGAAAAATCTCCATATACTATTGTCTGTTAGTCATTGTTCTATAGTGTCAGTTTTCTAACCTTATGTCATATCTTAACGCCATTATATATATGAATACCTTAGCAACCTGTTCTTTGCACCTTGTTGCTGTTTTCAATTTTTGAGGTTCCAAACTGTAGGCAAGTTTGATAGTCTCTTCCACTGGCAGATTCTGCTTTCGGCCTCTTCTATTCTTTCTTACACAAACGCATTGACAGTAAATTTTGTGTCAAAGTCCCCTCCTGTTCTACCATCTCTTCCTAAATTTTACTCTTACTAATTTTACTCTTACTCTTACTAAATTAATTTTACTCTTACTAAATTTTACTTAATTTTACTTACTTAATTTTACTCTTACTAAATTTTCTCAAATTCTGTATATGTGTCGAGATTTACAATGAAACCAGGACAATATGTTTTATTGTAGCTTTAAATTTCACTTATTTTAACAAGTGATCAGTCAAAACTTTTACATTTAGTCTCTTTCCACCACTGGTTGTCTATGCACTTTGACTATGATAAAGTAAAAATATCTGAAATTACAGATATTTAGTCAGGTTTGCGAAAAGCAAAATCTTGACATTTGAAACATCTAAATGTTATCCTTTTCAATAATCGTCTGTTTCAACTTGTCTGATATTGAATTATACAGTTATTCTTATTTCAACTCTATGTTTTAGGGACACACGTCAATGCTCAGTGAATGGTGTAATTGTAATGCTGAGTTATATTTTGCAGTTCTATACCACCAAATCTACAGTATATAAAATGGGAATCTTAGATACAAATGACTTTTCTCATTAAAAATATCTGCTAATTTTCTGCAAATTGCATCTAATTACTCATTGAACAGCAGTAATGCATGCAGCTTTGGATAAGAGGAAGACCTTCTCTTCAATAGAATTCTGCTCTCTGTGCAAACTCCAGTCACACTCCAGACTGCAGAGCTAGAAACTGTCAATGAATCAAAGGAACCACTGGCCTCTTTTATTCTGCTTTTAGTATCCTCCCCATTGCTAGTAGAGCTTTTGCTGTGAAAACAAACATTTTGATTTTTTGGAAAATACTATGAATAACTATTTTTTAAGCATAGCCACTAAAGAGAATAATCCAAGGGCATCATCAACTCCAGGGTCTGTTACAGTGGATAATTAGCAAACCATCATGAGACAGTTCTGCTTGCATTAGTATTGAACGTTTATGCTGATGACAAGAAACTGAGCTCTCTCCATGCCAATGTGAGAACAAGAGGCCACCAGCTTCCTCCACCAACAGAGGGCCCATAATGCTGCTATACTCATGAGGAAACAGAATAGGAAAAAAAGATGAAGAGCAGCTCAGTTGTACAAGGAACACCGGGTCTTTGTGTAATTTTGCCTTGAAAAATAACTGAGCCTCCTTAAAAGTAATGATTGGTGAAGATGTGAGAAAGGTGGGGGAAGGAGAAGGGAGTTTATTCACAGAAAATAAATTAGGATGCAGATGCAGGGAAGAGTGACACATTAAACACTGTGGAGAGAAAAATGCACTGCTCCTAAACTGTGTGACAGGAAAGCCTATAAAATGTAAAATCAGCTATGAGAAGAATAGAGGAATGGGATCAGTTCTGACTACGTGGCTGAAGCATTCAGAGCCTTCCCAAAAATGCTTTAGTGTCTCTACAGTTATCAAGCCCTTCTCACCTCACAATTCTGATGTGGCTTTGCCTTATGCTATAGTCTACAGGATAAGGGCTCTTGTCAATTCCTGCTATCCTGCAGAAAAAAGAAATTTTTTCCTTATGGCTGTATGAGAGAGTGGTACTTAGCACAGTCACTGGCTTTATAATTGTCTAAGAATCAAAGAATCAAACAGATGCTTTGCATAAAGAAAAGTCAAAACAGCAGTAATAGCAAAATATTGAAGATACCAAGCTAAAAAGTCTGTTCATTTTGGATTTTCCACTGTTACATGTTTGACTTGCTTATTTAGGTTTGTAAAATCTGGAGGAAAAACATTGTTATATATGTGTGTGGATTCCTATGTCATAGAGCTTCAAGCTTTTTTTTGGTGTTTGAGCACATTTGGAACACAAACTCAAAATAAAAGTCATAGGACAGCTAGTTCTGCAAGCAGAATACCTTAGGTGAAAAGATAGACTTTCTCTGGTAGTGCTTTGGGTGGGTAGAGGACCTCTTTCTGTACCACAGGTCATTTGGTGGCTGAATTAACACTACCATATGGGTGGTCTGGGCTTCATTTGCAGCCAATGCAACAATCATCTACTTGGCTTCTAAAACTCCTGATGTCAGGTAGATATTGCTGGAAATTTTTATGGAACATTGCTTTTCTACTTTATAATGCCAAAAGGCTTTTATTCTGCCCCATCCCCAGAAGGTTTTCATTGGAAATAAACCACAGTCCAGAGGGGAGTTTTGTTTGTCTTCTGATAGATTTGGCAGACAACCTTTGCAGGTTTTTGTCTTCAGGAAGGCAAAAAAGGAGAACAAGACATTTCAGGGCTTTTAGGAGGTGTAAGAGCAAGCTTTCTCTCATTGAACTGGCTGTCCCATCAGTTGCACCATGAAGATGAGAGGGCTTTGTATCTCACTGGGCAAATTTATGCTTTTGGAGAGGTGTTTAACTTTTCCTCCATTTCCCACTGGACAAAAGAAGTGTAAACTGCTGAATGCCAAGGGACTTTAGTGAATTTTTAAATTTACCAGTCCTTTCTAATGGCTGGTGTCACTAGGGTTGACTAAGGTAAGGCAGAGAACAAAAATTTATGAGAACAGCTCCCTCTGTCAGATGTACTTCACAATTTAATAGAAATTCTCAGATGCTTAATGTCAAGGGTTAAAATCCTGAAGAATTCTGGGCTGGGTTCTTCTCATTTAATTTTGGATGTTTACATATGAGTTTGATATTTTGGCTCCTTTTGTTGTCAAGGGAGAGAACTAAGTACTTTTTAGGCATGAGTTTTACCTCTCTTGGTTCTTTACCTTTTGATGAGATATTTCCCCTCTAAGTGCCTATTTCCACTCCGTATATTCCTCTCTCTCAGTTGTATTTAAGTGGAGCAAAACCCATTCTGAATCCTAATTCTTAGAAATGCTGACAACTTAGATTTTAATTCAAACATGGAGCTTCTCTGATATAAAAAATACATATCTTGGCATCAAGCTGACACCCAAAATTAGATTTCCTAAATGTTATGCTTATATATGACTCAGTTTCCCATCTGTTAAATATTCACAGAGAGCTTCCTCACTTCAAACACATGCTGTAGATTTTTAGAAAATAGTAAGAGAAGCCTTTTAAGGTGATAAAATATTCTATGTAGAGATATAAAATACTGCTGAAACCATGCTTCAAGAAAATGGGATGTATAAAGAATTAGACCACACCATGCCTAAGAGAGAAATTGAAACAAAACAAAACAAAAAAGGATTAAAGAAATAGAGAAAATAAACGGAACAAAAATATTACTCTCTGAGTATCACTCATTCTCTATATTAAATATGACAAAATTTCTATAGATCTTGGAATATGCCAGATTTTGCTGTGGACAAGGGGTTGCATAAGCAACCTAAGTAGGCTGATTTTTGTCATATTTTAGTCCTTGAATTTGCTGTTTTAATGCTCTTTTTAACGAAGCACTGTATTTATTTTGCAGCTTGTTCAAATAATTGGCAAATACTTGTGAACACAATTTCAAAATTTAATTACTCATTAGAATTACGCATAATTATGTCTTTCAATTTTTTTTATGAGCATATGAACAATCTTTTTCTGAATTTCAAGGAATATGGGTCCTCATGCAAATATTCATTTTCTTGGGCAAACAACAGTATCCATCTGCCAAAAAAGAATGCTTGTTGTTTGCTATTCAATTAATTAATATTTGCTATACATTTGGCTCATTTTTTCTTATTAACAATAGTATGTCCCACAGCATACCAAAATAGCTGCTGTGGTAACAGTCTTATGTTTATAAACTTGAAATGATAAATTACTTTCACACTCACTATGTCTAGCTATTACAATTCCTAATCCTCTTAAAACAAGGAGTTAGGGAAATTTTGTCATTCCTGTTTTATAGACAGGGATTGAGGGTTACACAGCTGAGTGTGGTCAGAGGAAGGAGATCAGAAGACAGCAGAGCCAGCAGCTGAAACTTGATTCACTGAGCCTCTGACCAGGACTTTATCAGAAAGCATGTCTTCCATCAGTTTTGATGTGTAATGAAAATAATGTCATTTGTAGTTTATCAGTATCCCCAAATATAGCACCATATTGCTTTGTTCAGCACTTTTCGAAGCTAGGACTTGCTTTTGGATGTTGTGGTGAACCGACCGCAACAGATGTCTATCCCCATGTTTATTCATTTAAGATCCTAGGCAGATATTTTCCTTGCACTTACTTTTTAGTTGTAAATTGCATATGATGAAGGCCTTTTCCCCCTCCCTAGGCTTTTATAGTTGTTACCCATCTCTTAGGGGGCTATTAACCTCCTGTCAGAGTTGAAAGACTAGTGAAGTATGTGCCACAGTGATCTATCAATGCAGTGTAAAGACAGCTTTAAATAACCTTGAGCCAGGTAAAGTGAGGTAGTTGAGTTTAAGATGAAGCAGTGGATGCTGCAGGTGAAATGGATAAGGAGTGTTCCCATAGTCTGTTCTTCCAGCAGCACTATGGATCAGACAAAGAACAGTTTGATAATTTCCTCCATCTAGTTTTGCACTGCATCAGTCTATTCGTCCTTTAGCCAACTGGTGCATGCATACACACACATTTGCAATGATCTAAAAGCCTGGTTTGTGCAAAGAAAAAAACATTTACTTTCATTAACACTGAAATAAACATGAGAAATTTGTACTGACTTGCAGATAAGGTTTTCCTATGAGATGAACTTCTGGAGTAGCATGAACCAAGCACTGCTTAGACGTAAAGGGGATATTTGTAATTTTCTGCCCAAATTAGAACTGATTCCGGCTGGAAATTAGAAGTTATTAATTTTTTTTTTTTTTTCTCACAGGACTACATGATAGAAAATAGCCAAGGATCTCTTGGGTTGTTAATCATGTTTGCCAAATCTTGAAAATGATAGTTTTTAACTTTGTTTCTATTGTTTCTAATAGAAAGTAGCCTTGTAGTCTTGTTTGCCCGATAGTTTGAAACCTTTTTTCAATATCCAGCCTGAATTTATTCTCAGCCAGTTCACACGTATTTGTTTGAATGCCAGTGTTGCTAATGCTGTTGCTAATGCTGTTATGGGGTAAAAGAGATCATTTTCCTCCTTCATATTTAAGGAAAACAACTGTATGCCTTCTAGCTCTTCACTTTGTTTAAGTAAGTACTTCAAGCTCTTTTACTCTTCTTTTGTAAAGCAAGTTTTTCACTTTTCAACTTGTGCAAGGCTAGCACAAAAAAAAGACTTGTTTATAATTTGAGGTAAAACAAGTATGTATATCAATAACATACATTTCTGCTTGCAGAAACTTCTGTAGCTATTACATCAAGTTGGAGAGCATGCCATGCGGTGAATATATATGGAGTCAAAGAGAGTATGGCTACTTGAGTCTCTGAAATGCTGCATCTTCACCTCTGAGTCTGGGAAAGATTGCTGCAAGCAGCTTCTACAGAGAAGAGTTGATAGTCTCTGTACTGTAAAAGTCTTGACTGTCAAGTCAATACAAGTCCACCATTTTAGAGAAGTTGAAGATCAGTCTGATTCACTTATTTTCCTGAGTTTATCTGTGCTTACCCTTGCAACTCTTGTATACTGTAAAAACCTCCCAAGTCCTGCTCATTGTAATGGAAAATAGAATAAAAGTTATGGGTAAAATACATTTTGAACCATTTTTAAGTAGATTTAGGTATACTGCAGTGTTGAATATAGTCACAGTACATTTTGAACCTCAAATCTGACATCTTCACTGAAAAAAAAAGAGAGAAATTTTCTGTCACTTCCTGTATATTATTGTAGGCAATTAAATATGAAAGTTTTTTTATATGCAGGAGTTTTATGTGTTATGACTAAAACTTCACACTGTACCTGTGTTTCTTCTAGCCGAATTGCTTTATTTCTCAGGTCTTGTGCTACTGAATTTCAGAATCTGATTTCCACAAAGTATTTCAGTTTCTAGGATGAAGTCGATTTGGGTTTTTTGGCTCTTTTTTTCTAATAGGTTTGTTTTTTTTTTTAAAGTACAGTCATCTAAATCTTGTAACTTAAAATCTTGTTTGAACTTTTTTTCTGTAATTCGCAGCAGCTCCAAGCCTCCCAGAAGTTACAACAATATAAAATAGTTGCATAAACCAAGATTTCAAAGTGGCTTTTGTCTAAACTTTGACTACTCTGTGTCTGCTATTAGGGTTATAGAAACCCAAGGATGTGTTTCTGAGTACTTAGATGTCTCTGGTCTCCCTGCTGCGACTTTTGCTTGTCTAAGCAACTTCTGCACAGGCAAAGGTCGTATAAAGAGGGCAATCAAAATTGTGGACCCTTTGTCTTATACCCACAAGCTTATAAACTTAAATTTGGAGAATATATTTTAAATCAGAGCCTTTTAAGTTTCTTTACCTTTCTTGAGAAAATTAATGTCTGATATTGTAATGCAGAATAATTTAATTATTAATTTTAATTAAAATTGATTATGAGAATTAATTAAAAGACAAGCAACTGGTTACTGGCAATGTTTTCAGATTACTTCAGAAAAATATCATTTGATGTTCATCTTTAGAGTCATGTTGATTTTAGAAGTTATATTCTATAATAAGGGGGGGTATAATTAATTCCGTATAAGGATTTAGAAATCTACTGTTACTTAAAAAAAAAAATTGAACAATATTTTCTGTTTTTATGTAAAGCTCATTGCAGTAGCAGGAAATGTAATCTAAAAAAACTTCATAATGACCTCTTATTGATTTATTTTCCAATTATTGTAAGCTGGGATTCATATCCCTTCCTTCCCATCTCATCATCCTTTCCTGGATATTTCAGGAAGATATACAGAATCATAGTAAATAAATCAGCTTTCAGAAGATAAGCATTGAGAGAGATCCTGTAGATCACCGAACCCAGGAATTGAATTCTTGATGTTATAGCCAATCTGATTATAAAAGGCATCAAGTTTCACCTCAGCAATAGGTAGATGTTGCCTTTGTTATTATTACTCAGGAGATTGCATCAGATTCTCGCTATTCTTACAATCTGAAACCCTCAAATTTCCAGTCTAGATGTATTAATTGCCAGTTCATGCTAATTTACTTTGAAAAGCTCTTTATTTGATCTCAAATTGTGGCTTCATGACTAATTTTGGGAGCTATCATGGGAATCCATTATCCACTGTTCAGAGAAATGCTCTCAATACATTGCCTAATTCCTCCTATGTGAAATACAGTGTCACTATTTCTATTCCCTATCTGGTGGAGATTGTTGGAAGGAAAAGAACCAGAAGAAATATTTAAAGAATGAGACTTTAGATGTTTTGGCTTAAAACTTGAGTGTTGATTTCAACAGGATAGATAGATGCTAGGGACTGTAAGAGCTGAATTTAATAGCTGAAAGTGACCTAAGATGCACTTACTTCTATTTATGGTGAAGATATTACACTGAAGGGAAACAGATTGTGCAGAGAAGAATAAATGAAATGTTTTCTAGAAAACTGGCTATCCTATGTCTTAATTTGGTTGAAAATTTTCCATTGAGTCTATTTTTCAGAGGAAATTCAGCTTTTTGACTATGTAATTTTTTTTTCTGAAGGGTCATGTGCTTCCTGAAACTTTTCTTGCCTTTGAAATTAAATTCTGTTGTCAGATGGAAGTTGAATTATATTCTACATCCACATTGAGAATCAATTTCTCAAAATAAAAGCCTTTCCAAACACAGTGGAAACTGTGGCAGTGTTGGCAGTGTTGGATATACCTGTGTTACACACCCAGGCTGAAAATTCTCGAAGAATGCTGACAAGGAAGGATCCTGACTATAGTTACTAGGAGAGTATTAGTTAGGATCTTGGGATTTTTACATAAAGATGGAGAGACTTTGGCATTATTTTTTCAAAGATCATATCTGCTCCCAGTAGGATTGCTTACAGACTCTATAGAATTTTCTTGTCACCCATGTATCTCATGTATATTTTTTTCCCTCTGTATTGAAAGAACTAGGTTGGAAACACTTCCTAAGCAGTGAAGAGCTCTGACTCACATTTTTATGGCATCAGAAAATGTATTCTCAGACAACATGGCAAGGTGCTGCCCTCTAGATCATGAGCCATGTACTAAAGACCTGCCACAGAACACTTTCTGCTAGCTGGACTGGCATTGTCAAAAAAGCCAAGCATATTTGCAGAGGCAAGAAACCATAGTTTCAGCTGCATACTCCCTATCTGGGAAAAGGAAGGGGAGAAGGGAAGAAGTACAGTTTTTGCTTTAGGCAATTATGAATAGAAGAGCTAAGAGATGAATAGGTGATGAAATCTTTTTATTAACAGAGGATTCCATAAACAACTGTAGTGATGCCAAAGAACATTGTGTTGTACTGAGAAGATGAAAAAAACCCAAACAGACACCAAAACACTTGCTGCCTTTTTGTATTGTTGGGTAAAAGTTACAATGATCCACAAATTGCAAAATCAATACACTTCTCTCACTCTGGAGAGGCTGGGGGTGGGGGATGTTTTGTTTCTATGCTCCTGCTGAATGGTAACAAGAATAGTGGATGGTTTTATGTTTCCTTCAGCAGTAGTAAATGGATTTGAAGCAGCAACATTCTCTCTAAAAGGCTTGTAACAAATGAAGAAGCCCAGAAGTCTTTATATTAAAAAAGAAGTATAAATTTTCATGTACCCACAAGTCTTTAAAATGTCTTTGTTACTTAAGTTTCTTACATCCAGTGATTCTCTCTATTAGTAACTGTTGCATTGCCACTGATTAAAAGTATAAGTGTAAGCAATTGAAATTTCCAATAAGGCACACTTCTGTAACAAATGTTTTTGTTGACTTGGAGACATTTATAGCATGGGATTTTTGTTTCTAACATACCTACAGTAATTATCCATGTTCTGCTGATGGTTGTTTATTGTTTAATTAAAATGTATGCAGGGATAAAAAGCCCATTAGGATAAAGCATTGCGTCAAAACCAAAAACTTGCACTAAGGTTTGAGCATGGAAATGCCTACTGCTGGCTTCTGTGTATTTATTGCCAAGCTGTGGTAGCAAGCTTCAGAGAAACAGAATATTATGTTACTCTAAAGTAATCACCTGCTTCTATAAAATGAGAAAAGAAGTTGAATTATTTATCCAGCAAGGCTAACCAGAACAAAGTACATTCATGGGCTAGTATGCTGTGACATTAGCCTCATTAAGGAGCAGTTTTCATTCCAACCTTGATCCAATATGAGTGGGGAAGAACTGATTAAAAAGGAAAGGTTATGCCAGTTAGAAATGGAAATAAATTTTTCAGGAAAGGTATTAGTTCCTACATAAGCCTAAGGAATTAACCCGTCTTTGTAGGGAAAACAGCAAATGCATTTTATTAAAAGGCATACTGTTAGTTTTGAAGCTTAAATGTGTTAATCTCTGTGAATTTTTATACTTGTCTGTTATGGTTTCAAATGCTTGCCCTGATGCATCAGCTGAGGATAATAATCTATTTGAGTAAAGGGGAATACTATGTGGGATTTTGGAATTTGAACATGTAACTTCTGAATACAAGGAAGAGTTAACCATGTAAATTCCTATGTACATGGATATATGACTGAAAATATTCTTTTTTAATAAATAATTGTAGTTTTAATTCAAGGTGGATTAATTACATTCCAGTGTGTGACTCATGGGGGTTTTTGAGCCTTTGCAGCATAACCAATACATACTCATTGTGTATCCAGAAGGTCCAGAAATTTCTCAAAAGCAAAATTCTTGTACTTACCAATTCCTAGAAGTGACTGTGTGTCTGAAATGCTGGGGCCTGAGCTGTGGGCCCCAAATTGGAGCTGACCTGTGAATGAGTCACAAACTAGTAGAATGTTTTGTTTTTCCGATTGGCTTCATGTCCCAGATGCAGAACCTGGTCCACCTGTGTTTCTGTGGCTCCACCCTCATCCAGGTTGTTGTGGTTGGGGTAGTGGGCGAGGCCAGGACTATATTAACCAGCAGCCAATTAGTTAGAAGAGCTTCCTGTTGGGTGTGGCTTCTGATGGGGCTGGTTGCATCTTGCTGAGCTCTCTCAATGGTGTCCTTCCATGTGAGGGGCTGCTGAGGGAGCCATCTCTGTCCATTATGTCCAGCAGACAATGCTGGCACCACAGTGGGCAGCAGAGGAGCTGGGCCCACAGGAACCTATGGCAGGACTGTCTGAAAAGAGACTTCTGAGGGGATGTTACTGAGTTCAGTGTTGGCCTGTGTGATCAGGCAATTGCTGGCAGCATAAAATAGTGATGGCTGAACCAGCACAACAGTTTCAGGTCAGTGATTTTCACATTCCCCCTGCATTATCCTTTTTCCATAAAGAGGCATGTATGGGAAGGGTTTTTTTAATGTCTAAGGTAACATCTCAATGGATGTTCCTGGATAAGTTAGAACAGCTCAATCACATCTCTGAATTGTACTTAACTGTGGTGGAACTGGGGGGATGCTCTGCAGCTGAGAATTATTGGAAAGTTACATGCTCTGATGAAGACTTACTTGTCCCTCGTCAAAGCTTGTATGTTGGTAAGTGTTACATATGTGTATGGCCTTTCTGTCAGCTGGTGCTGGGCTTCCCATGCCTGAAATATTTCTTGTTAGATATCCATGTCTTCATGCTGTTGTAGTGGCACAGAGGGAGTAGATTGTGACAGGGTAATTTTATAGTCTCTTTAGATAAGTATTAGAAAATTTTATGAGACTGTATTCTGGATGCTGCTTTATTCCAAAAAGCATTTTATTGTACTGAAACATTTTTTAAAAAGATTGATCTGTCTGTAAATGCTATGACACACCCAGAACATAGATCAAATTTGTGTCACTTGAGCTAAGTTGCCTAATTCAGGAGTGTGGGTTTTCCTCTTGGCTCGGGTTGGTGGGGACTGAGGCAAGGTAAGGCTGTCATCTTTGGTAGCATGGATGCTTAGGGTCTCCTGAAAGTTTTATGTAAAAAATCCGCAATTAGTGAAGGAAGCATGTTCTCTGGCAGCACAGATGAATTTTGCTGCCCTTCTGTGTCAAATTATAGTTGTGGGCTTGTAACCTTTATTAAAATTTTAAAGGATGTGTCAAGGTATTATAAACTTTTTTTCATATTGAATTGGGTATGGTTGTGCAGATGTTTTGTAGAGTTTTTAAAATGGAGATCCCATTGCATAACTGTCCTCAGTCATGAGACTGAGCTCAATGAGCTTTTCTGCTCCTTTTTACTTATATACTATTACTTCCATATTGAGTGGAGATAGAAACAAGCATATTCAACCACTCAAATACTGAATTATCTTCTGGAGTTTTCTCCACTGACAGTACAGGAAGTGAGAAACTCAAATATATATATTAGAACTTAAAAGCAGGTGGACCTGGGCACTCAAATCTCATTTTCTTTCCTCAGCATTGACACTGCTAGTGTATTGTTCGTAATGCAGCATTTTAAAGCAGGCATTACAAGTAAAAGGTGTGCAGTGACCACTCTCTAGCAAACTTGCTTTATTCTTTCTAATTAAGAAAGCTGGATTGTCATGTCTTTCTTATGGAATTACAGAAATAGCTGTTTGAAAAAACTTACAGTAGAATGAAAACATGTTCAATTTCCATTTTACTTCCCTGTACTAGATAATGTTGAAAACAAAGATGTTACTTTTCCCCTTTGTCATCAGAGAGGAAAAATAGCACATTACTTTTTTAATTGATTACAGAGAAACAATGATGCAAAAGAGAAACAACGTTTAAGTTCTTCAACATTCCCATCCTGATTTACAAAGCCCTACAAAGCTGTTATTTTGCTGAGTAGTTGTTTTAAAACATGGAGTCAGACTCTTGTGCACACTGCTTAGGAAACAAGTTCTACTACATAACTACTAGTGAAAATAATGATTTTCTTGCAGTTTTTGGTGACATTTTTGTACAGGTACCCAGGCAATGGTGAAATACGGAATATTTGTATGTGTTGATATTAGTTTAGAATCATAGAACCATAGAACAGTTTGGGTTGGAAAAGATCCTTAAAGATCATCTAGTAAAACTTCCTACCATAGGCAAGGGCATCTTTCACTAGATAAGGTGGCTCAGTGTCCCATACAACCTGACCTCGAACACATTCAATGATGGGACATCCCCAGCTTCTCTGGGCAACCTCTTCCAGTGTCTTATTGCACTTAGAATAAAAAATTTCTTCCTTACAACCAATCTATACCTACCCTCTTTCAGTTTAAAATTGTTGCCCTTTGTCCCATCATTACAGGACAGACAGTAAACAACATCTGTCTGTCTTTCTAATAAACCCCCTTTGTATATTGAAAGGCTGCAATAAGATCTCCCTGGAGACTTCTCCAGGCTGAATAACTCCAAGTGTCTCAACCTTTCTTCATAGGAGAGATGTTCCAGTTTAATACCTTTCCTGATGTTAAGCAAGACAAATATTCTGGACCATCACACACCTCATAATGCTATGTCAAATACCACCTACCCATCTGCCTTTCCACTGTGACTCCATGGCTCACATACACAACCATTAAATTTCATTTGTTTGAATCCTTCACAATATGGATAACTCAGAAGATCAAATTTCTACAATAACTATAAACTAAAAAATGTTAGAGTACTTTTTTGTCTGTATTTCATCTTTTATGTTAAAACAGACCAAAAGCACATTTCTCCAGCAGTGCTCTACTTCATCAGTTGAGCTTCTCCACAGTACTGGGCTTTAGATGGATTGAAAAGTATTACAGATTTTTTTCAAGATTGGATAGGGAAAGTTGGAGCTCAACATAAAATCTGTTCACCTTTTGTTTCAGAGTTGCTGCATGAAGGGAATAAGCATATTAGGAAAGAAACTCCCTAACCATTGCCACACTTAGTTTACAAGAATGTGTACAACCTCCTGTGAAATTTCTAACTGTCTTGTAAATTACTTTGAAGAAAACCAGAACCCCATCTTTTTTCATTTTTTTGAACAAAGCCATGCTTAAGACCCTCCTAACATACCTTCTTCCTGACAGTGACCAATCCTGGATACTTAGGAATGAAGATAAATTAAACTTGAATAGAAGAAACAAGTACAGAGTGATCATTCTTTTGTATGCACATTATCTCTATTAACTCTACTTTAATTCTATCTGGTGTCTTCAAGAGCTCAATTCCACTTATTTACAGCCATTATTAAGAAACCATTAAGCACCTCTAATCATTTCAGATTTATACCTCTTTAATTATTTTATTTTACCATATCCTTTTGGAGATTGACTGACTAGACTAGTATACGGTACTCAATGGTGAGTGCACACTGTGTTTATAAAATATTATAGTTAAATCTATTGGTTTTTTTGTGTACTTCTAGTAACTCCTGACATCCTGCCTGACCACATCTGAGTGCAGAGGTGGTGTTGTCAGAAGTACCTGCAGTAATGCCTAGGTACCTCTCAAAAATGATAGTAAGGAGTAAGAATCTTCAGTGATCTGTGTCTCCTTTTTTTCCTAGAACTTTTCTTAACTGTAGTATTTGGTAATTTGGCTGGTACAGGGATTTTACCAACTTGTCTTTATGTATCAGATTCATGGATGTTTGAAGGCTGAAGAACTATTCTGAGGAATTACAGCTACATGCTTGTCCATGTCATTGTTTTTCCCTTACATTCTCTCTCATTCTTCCCGGGGCTTCCATCATTAGACACCTGGGGTAGGATGGGGCCCTAAGTGTACTGGGTTTAGTTTAGGGTCCAGCACTTCAGACTTGTGTGCTTGAAATAGCACAAGAGCAGGTATAATTTTGTGAAATCTACTTTCTACTGCAGAGAATCTTTTTAGAAATTATTACAAGGATTTCCAGTATTTAATTTCTAATGCATAGATGTTGTTATGTATGAACAGAATTCTTCACTCTACTTCATTTTGCATCCAGTTTCATTACTCTCTGCTCATGCAGAGGGACCTTCATTCACCTCATCAATTCAATTAAAGAGTGGCATTTTCTTTCCTGTTTAGCTAAATCATTATTCAAGATGTATGGCTTCAAAATGTATTCTAATTTATGTGTTGGGAAAGAAATTATTTACACCCAGATTACCAGGAAACTTGGGCATTGTTAGACTAAGCACAGCAACATAAGGAGCCAGACCTATAAATTTACCTAGCCAGACTAGGCAGTTCATATGCATATACAGTGAACAAGGGAAGCTAGATGCCTTTGGCTGAGAGCCATAATAGTTGCCACACTGGAGCTCACACCTGTCAAGAAGTAATGCTGAATTAAGTGAGTTTTAAATCCTGTCTCCTGGCCTAGAACAGCCAGATAAATCCATACAGTAAACCCAGAATATTTGTATGTGCATTGTGTATATATAGGCAGACTAGTTCTTATCTGTGACTAGGCTACCTCATAGTGTTGTGCTATATGAAGTTAATATTGAAAAAGTGTCAGAGTTTCCTTACATCACCAAAAATATGGCTTTACATGACAAGGAGGAAACATTAAAAATATACCTACTTCTGACCTGGTAATTAGTTTGGGTAGACAGATCTGACGTAATATTCAGCAGATAGTTGTCAAGTTTGGATATCACAAGAATTTCTAGACTCTGTACTCCTGTATGGCATATAGTACTGGGTAACCATATTTAGAGGATTTTTTTGCAAGTGCATAATATAAGTAACCTTTGTAAGAAGTAAAGGCAACTATTGGTCATAGGTCAAAGTCTTAGAAACCAAGATCATAACCTTCAAAGGGAGCTGCTTCTGCAAAAAGTGAACCTGGCCTTGATGCTCTGTCTAATTAATTGGAAGCTTGCAATGTTCTTTCAGACCTGATGTTGGAGAGAGAGATGGCCATCAGGCATACAAATCACCAATGCGATGATCGGGGTTACAAGACAGGTCACTCACTTGCACCACAATGGAAAATTAATTTTCTTCCAGCTCTCTTGCCAAATACTGCAAATCCCCAAGTGGATCCAGTCTGGGGTCAACTTATCTCATTAATGGGAGATCCCATGACTTTTTGTACATCGTTATAGATGTCAAAATGTCACCAGCAGAGGTAGAGCATTTTAGTAGTAGTATTATTATAAATTTTTTTAATTAGTATCCTTTGCCCCTTCTCATCCCTATGGCAAAATCTCCATTTGACTATTAGTAAGATGAGAGCAGACTCAGCTCCATTAGATTTATAGAAAGACAAAGCTGTGACCATTCCAAGTTCCACAGGCATTTTGAAATACAAACAGTGCATACAACTGTTGTATATACAAGGTATTCTCACTTAATACTTGTTATAGTTTCTTAACCTTGCTGTAGTATTTCTGATATATGTTAAGCACAGGGGAAGAAGAATATGTGACTCACTGCTGCATGCATTCTAAGATTTTTTGAAAACTGCACTGCTGGGAAATACAGCTCCAGACTACTGTATTTTCTTGATTAGAAAGGTCAGGTTAATTTCAATCTTCATTTTGCATCTCTTGATAATGTTAAAGTTTTCTAAATTTCTCTTGCTGAAGCAGTTCAGTATTACAAAAAAGTATTTCATAGACACAATTCTTTTGGGTTAAATTTGGTCTAACCATTACCAATATGTATACATGTTTAAATGTCAAGAAAATTTGGCTGGTTTTTAATTTAGTTCTTTGTTGACATCGTCTTTATTATTTAAGTTCAGGAAGTGGTGTAATTATACTTTACTTTTGCATTGTATTCTTCTCTGGTATGTATAATAAAAAATGGCTCCCATTTCCACACCAACAGCATCTGTTGACAACTGTTCAAAAAGATAGTAAGACAAATTCACCTCTTGTGAATTTGTGTTCACCTGCGTTCACCTCTGGTGAACTCACACCACAGAGTTTAAATTCTTCCATTCCCATTTTTCTTCTCTCACACGCTATTACTCTTCCCCTCTTGTTCTTACTTTCACTCACTTTCTTTGTTTCCTCTGCTTCCCTATTCTTTGAGGTTGCAAGAGTGATGATGCTTTTTGGGGGGATTTTTTTATTCTTCATATATTCTAAATATTCTAAAACATACTAATTCAACATGCTGGCTTAAGCCCATTATTTCTTTTTCTCAGTCAGCTTGTTGTGTGGCCGGGGGGGGTTGGGGGGGGCTCTTGGAAGCAGTGATGTGCCTCCTTGCATGACCTGGTGAAAAGAGAAAGTTTTTGTTTTCTTTTGAGTTTTATATGTTGTGTTCCATGACTTCTGACTTCCAATTTCTGGAGGACTTCCCAATGATCCACAGAAGTTGTAGTTCTTTTTAGCTGACTTAGAAAGACATGCCCTTAATATGTGGGGGTTGGACTCCCACACAGCTGAATCTAAAGTCCATGTGAATAAATGGAAATAACACAGTATGATCCAGTAAGACCAGCTCCAGCATTAGTAAAGCAGGGAAGGTAACTAATAAGCATGGCCATACCATAAAGAGTGGTGGTGGCACTCAAAGTCAGTTCCTGACTTTACTAGGTAGTAGAGGTAATAAGTTGCAAAAGTAGTCCTGCTTCATTTCTTGTCTCTGAAGGGTGACACTTTAGATTACTTAAATAGTAAAGAGAAGCCCAAGGGAGGCTTTTTATGTATAAAATCAAGGTTTGAGGAGCAAAAACCTTTGCTCTGTTTTTAGCTTAAGAGGTAGCATGAATACCTTTGCTTACCTGAAAATTTCTGCAAGCAAAAGGAAAAGCAAATATAACCAGGAGACTTTTGGTAGAGTCTACTGGGAGAATTTAGCCAAAGACTCTGCATGATTTAAGAACAAAGTGAGGAAACTATCGAGCATCTTCAGTTGTTACAGACAGAGATTGTTGTTCTATTGTCTAATAGAAGGCTATAAGTCATTCCTGAGCCCAAATTTTTAAACAGAATGAATGTAAAAAAAATTAGCTATGAAAATAATATCTAAACTATTTGATTTCATGATCCATAAGTACTAATGCTAAGGCTGAATTGTAAACTAAGAGGTTAGAAAACCTAAAAATATTACTTTGTCTTTTCACCTATTTCTCTCTCTTCATTATCCTTCCTTTTCACCCTCAGTAAGGCAACAAATGTGCAGTTATTTATGCTTGGATGGAAGCAATGACTTATATTGCCAGTGTTGAATCTGTCACTGGTAATTCACTTGCATATTTCTGGAGAACCAGGCCATTTGTGTTCTCTCATGGTCTTTTTTGGTGTATGTTCTATGTCATGTAATTTACCTAGTCTGGGAAAAATGCAGAGAAAGAAGGGAAGGTAGATAGCTGGTGTAAGCTTTTTAGAGAAATCATCCTTCAAACAAGTGGATCAAGAAAATATAACAGTATATAATTATCCTGTTCATATGTTCCACTGATTTGGGGCTTTGAGAGCCATTTAGCTTGCAGAGTGGGATTTAAATTTGCTGTAACAGCAATAGCATTGCCTTTTATCTTGACACTAGCAGATTTTAGTCAAATAGGATAATATGTGTTCTTTCCCCCCAAATCCAGCTCTTTTAGCTTGGACCAATAGCCATTTAAGGTCATTGTTATTTTTGTAACATCTTGTTGCTAGAGTTGAAGAACTTTTTCTTAAATGTAATTTCAATGTCATCCCCAGGTATTCACCATGCTTTTGCTACATTACACATGCACAGCAGACGGTGGGAAAGACTAAGCATGCATTTGCTCCAGTAGTTTAAGTGAGGAAGAGAGAAAACTCAAGTGCCACTGTCACTATTAAAAATCTGGGAGTGGAGAAAAAGGCATAGAGTAGTATGTATTTAGCTGTCTCCTGAATATTGGCTCCTTCTACAATGCATGTCTTGGCAATGTATCCTCTGAGAGAAGTTCTTGGCAGGATCTTCTCTCTAACAGTAGCTTCCCTTTAACTGGGAGCTTACTTCCATGTTGTCTTGTTTATACTGTGCTGAGATTCTTGTTTCTTCTTTAGCTGTGTGAATAAATAATTAGGATGAATTTGGAAGAATAACTTTTTGCCAAAAGCATAAAATGTCAATATCTGCCACATTTCAGTTTAACAGCACCATCCCCAAAACAGGCTGTGGTCTTTTACCAACGAATTCCACAATGGTGAATGGTGTATAAGGGACAACAATTTCTGGATGCTCTTTAATTAGAGTGACTGATGTTTTCACTGAGGCTTGCAGACAGTGCTGACACTTCAGTGTTCTTTTCTGAGGAAATAGCTCAGTGACAATTGACAGAGAAACAACTTCTGCAATACTGAGGAGTAATATATTTTGCCACTTCTGATATTTCTGGGAGACTTACAGCTCGATCTCAAGGTCATAAAGTCCAAGCTCTGTGGCAGCAAATAAAGAATTCACTTCCAAGGCTTACAGCCCTGCATAAAAACTCAAGCTACTGTCCCATTTCAACAAGACTTTCCAAACTTAGTTGGCATCCCTGCTGCTGTTGATAGCAGCCTGCAGGTCTGTGCCAGACCTGTCACACAGAGGGTGTGGTATGCTTCAGTCTCTTTCTATCCCTTTGCCAAGCACAATCCCTCACTCCTGAAAGCTAGGACTGCTGCACACCTCATCTCTGCAGGCTACAGCTGCTTACCATGTTTGGGAACAGCTACCTTCCCAATGCTGCTACAGTAGCTCCACAAATACAGTCTTCTGCAGCTTACCTTTTAGCTTTTCCTCTATTCTACTGCACAATCACAAATCGGCATCATAAAGCATTTATTTTCACTACTTTCCTACCACACATACCTACTCCTAGAAATCTGGGCTGCAACATTGTGCTTTCCAACATAGGCTTCACCTTCATATGGCCACAATTTCTATTTCACAACACATGAAACTTGTTCCTACACCAGATCAGGAGCTCAAGGACCAGATCAGCAAGGTCAGGAGCCAGCCGGGTTATAGTGTAAATCGTGTGGCCTGCAGGTCTAGGCTACCATAGTGGCAGGAGTACCTCCATCTGAACAGTTCTACCTTGGCTTTCTGGCTAGCTTGCGGTATGGAATAAACTGTCTGAAGAAACCTCTTTAGCTACAGAGCCCCCTACAGCTCCTCTTTTTTTGATGCTCTTTGCCAGCCTAGCTGGTGTGACTAGCAGTGTCTGTAATGCTTATGGCTAAAATTAAGCATGATTTGCGGATAAATAATTGCTAAAGAAATGTTAAGGAAAATAATTTGTCCTGAATCTGTTCAATAGTTCAAGCTGAAAAGTGATTTATTTGTTTTCCCTAGGACATGGAGCATTTTGTTTCATCTTTCTCAGATGAAATGTTTTGATGTTTAGTTTTGAAACAACAAAGACATGTATCTTCTGATTCATGTTTTTAATTGACATTAGTGATTTCTTTCTGAAAGAACACAGTTCTTGACTATTTTATTTTCTCTGAGGATAACTTTTCATTCATTGCCAAGTGTGTCAGGAATCTCCTTAAATTGCATGGGTCTACTGTGATACAATGCTGAAGCCTGTTTCTGGTCTGCCGTACACTAATTTATTCTGCAAGAAATCTCTTATTAACTTAATACTCAGAGACATCCTTTGTCTCTTTGTTAATTCACTTCTTGGCTATTTAATTGGGACAGTGAGGGTCAGTTGTAATGGATTTTACACAGAGTGAAAACCAGAGACCCACATTTCTTTTTGCATAAACCACTATAAGGGAGCTGGAGGTCTAATGGTGAATACGTATTTTGAGGAGTGAATGTTTTTCTCACATAGAAGTATTTTAATACAAGAAAAATTAAACTTTGGCCCCAGAACAGTAGTTGCACATAAAAGCATGAAGAAGTCAATTAGAAATACCTTTTAAATCCCACTATCAGTAGTTACTACTTCCATTCTTCTGTTAGACACACACATTGCTCTCTATCTCATGGTGATCTCAAGGAGGCTTTGTATTAGGTATTTTTCCTATCAATTCTGTCAGAGACAAATTACTGTCTTTTTATAGTGAGCAGAATACTTAACTCTTTGGCAAAAAAAGCTACAGAGTTAGGACTAGGGCTAATAATGTATGTGGAAGTAACCTTTAGAGGCTGGACAGCACTGCTTTTTATCTTACTTGTGTGCTGAAGCACTTCTTGCTTTGAAGAGGTAATTTTATAGCATCCATATATTCCATAGATATAGATGGCAAGCCAAGAACCTGTTTATCTTGCCTGAAGTTTTATTTCAGTAGAATTGTTTATTTTAATAGAAAATTGATCCCAAATGAGAGGTCACTTCTCAGAAAGCAAGAAATGGGATGTTTATTTACCTATTTAAAAATCTGGTATGCAGCACCATCTAAGCAACCCTTATTTGCAGCCCACTCCCAATAACTCTATGTCCGGTAGCCAGCAGTCTGTTTTCACCATAAGTACTGCATGTGATCATGTAGTGAAAGGTCTTGTTAAAAAGTATACACACAGGGGAATATAATTAAAGCTTTTGTGGGAACTGTAAATTTAAACATCTTGACTTTGTAATACTTAAGAAGCAAAAGTACCATAACTTCACACAGATTTTTCAGAAAAAGTGATAAATATCAACCATATTGAGGATAGATTTAAACTAATTTCAATATAGCATCTTTGTGTTTTTCAAGATTGTGCAAAAGTTAGTTTAGTACAGACTAATTCTTTAATTTCATTTTAAATTTTAGGTATAAAATCTACTCTTGAAATAATGCAGACGAGGTTTGGGATGTGATGTCAAAGAACAAAAACCACACCAAAAGCATATGCGAATAAAGGTGACTTTGAACTGCCTTTGTATTTTTCTACTCAGCTGTCTGGGCACTGACTCTGCTCCTGTTGTTACCAAGAGAAGTCTCAGTTCCAGAGGAGGAGGATGGAGGATGCAGCTGAGGATGAAGTACAATGATTCAAGAAACATTTAGTCCTAAATTTAGTATAGCTACTAGGAAGTGGAAAAGGCACAAATATTCAGTTAATATATTTTAAACTCTTCCGGTTCCAGCATCTTTTAAACCACAGTCTTAAGAACATGCTCCATAAGCTGCAATGAGGAACCAGCTCTAAGTGTTACTTCAATAGAAATGGACACAATGTTTCAGTCTCCTCCGGTCTTAAAATTTCCAATGCAATTGTGTTTAAATTCAGAATTATTTGATGCTTCTTGGAGAAACTGTCATTAACAACGTAGACTACATTAAGCATAGCAGAAAGCAATTTATCTATATTCTTGTTAGGTATTTCTTCTGCACGCTGAGGCATTTTAATGCAGAAATGCCTACTGTCATAACAGAATTTTTAAACTGATATGCTTCTGAATCTTGGAATAGGAAAAAGCAACCCAGTAGGGTGAGTAGGCTTTGAAGTTTTGTAACTGCTCCTGTGCATTTATAACCACCTATCTAGATATATTTATACAAAAGTAGCACTAAATTATATTCTTATGCTTTATCTGGTTAATTTAAAACCCAAGACTTTTAAAGTCATCTAGTCACTAGTGCAATCCCGTATTCAGGGAGAAAAAAAAGGACAAGAGTGATATCCTAAAATCCCAGAGAACACAACAAATGCATGAAAATATTTTGTGATGGAATTTATATCTTTCCCTGGGTGCAGAAACACTTTACATAACTGAAATTGGTTTGGGGTTTTGTTTGTTCTTAGGAACAAGAAAAAAAGATGAGACCATGTTAAGAAAATGTGAGATGTATGAGCTGTAGGTTAATTGCTTCTTGTGTGATCCATGCAATTTTCAATCTGTAAGACAGATGCTCTGGTAATGCAGTTCTTTTCAAATGAATTTCACCATTTCATAGAAAATTTTAACTACTAGAGAAGATGCACTGTTGTCCGTTAAATTACCTTCCCCAGATGTGTTGTTGGTCCTCATTCCTCACACACAAGTGGTTCTGCAAGGCAATCCTGACCTTCTTAGTACGGTTGCAGAGTGATGTGGAAATTGAACATTGGAGTCATCTACTATATTAATAATGAAAGATGACATCTCTGAATGAGATGACCTCTCCCTCCCACCCAAAATAGAAGGTTATAATAAAAAAAATGCTTATTACATATACCATCTGTCTTCATTTCCATCACTTTCCCTCTTCTGTTCAAATATACTTTCTTGGTCATTTTCAGTGTCTTCCCTGCTCTCCACTTCTTTGAACTAAAACAACTCATCTTTGATTCCACCCATGGAATATGAAATATGAAGTTTCTTAAAACTCCTGGATTTATCTGATACCATACATAAATCCATTGTTGTGCCTGGCTCTACTATTTTTTTTCTAGTATTTTCTCTGTAGGAATTATAGCATGATCACCTCTCTAAAGCCATTTTGAATATACAGTCTTCAAAGGGCTTGTTCACTAACGTATTGAGCCACCTGCAGCTGTGAATGCTCTCCTTCCATTATGACCAGAGAACAGTATTAACTTTTCTGACAATATTTTTTGCTAGTGGTAGGTGTCCTTTGAATACATCTAGGACAAGCATTCCTTCTTTTTGTTAATAGCACACCTGGTCACCTATTCTGAAAAACATTCAGCCAATCCTTCATTCAGTCTTTAGACATCCATCCTGGTTCTGACACCTAACAATGATTCCAGTAGGCAGCTGTTCCTTTGGCATTGTTTTATGCTTCAGAATCACATATGGTGGCGATTTCATACCATCTGCTAACACTGCCAAAATGACTGTAATGTGCGTTTTTTCATTCCCCAAAGTTTTGTATGATGACAAATCTTGTGCCTATTGCTTCAATGGTATAATTGGGTGGTGTGTCAAAATAAACAGGAGTCTCACTGGCATTACCCATTTGGCTCTACAATTAATTGCGATCTCTATGTAATTCAATCACATACTACTGGAATGCACTGATTTTTCTAGTGAACTTAGAAAGCAGGTGTGAGTATAACAAAGTTCTTCACTGTAGGCGAAATCCATTGTGGCACATCATTTGTACACATTGACTCTTACTTGCCTTGAATTCTCTTTATGGAGTGTTTTGTGCTTGTGCTATTTCTTGATCTCTCAGTTCAAAGATTTCCTATATAATGGGATTTCTGTCTTTTCTTGGAGTACGCAGAAATTCCACAACTTGTTCTTCTACTTTCTGAGAATTCTATTTTGAGTGCAGTTACACACATTATAAGTTTATGTACTTATATATACTTATATGTCCTCCCAGCACCACAAATTTTAGTTGTTTTCCTACAAGAGGTACCACCAAGCTTAAAATGTGCCTTGTATACCTTTTGGTACCTTCCCCGTTGCAGTCATTTTTCTAATCTCCAGTTGATCTGCTATTTCACACATCACTTACAAGATGCAGGGAGACTCATAAAACTGTGAAAGATCACTGTGGAGTTTTCTGAATTACAGTACACCACACAACTTCACAAGTCACTGAGAAAAGCAGCTAACATGTTAGCACCATGCTTTATCTAAACATAGAGCTGCTTTAGGCATATCTGTGCTTGTTCTTCACTAGGAGGCATCCCACAGTGCACACTCACTTTACCTTCATTAATCCTCAAGGAAGAATGTCGTCATCTTTTTTGCTAAATATGGTTACTTGAATTTAGCCTTTCTATTTTAGGCATATATTGTAGGCTCCCTTTATAATGAAAAATTCTTTCAATTCTGTCCTGCAGTAGGTAACTAAAAAGAGTGGAAAAAGGTTCCCTCAGTATCTGCCTGACTGTCCCTACTGTAGGAGTGTAAATGGCTACCTACATTAAATGCCAAAGTTTTAGACTGCTGAAGTTAGATAGAATGGGGACAAATAGCTGAGAGCATGGGTGCTGAAAGTGTGAACAGATTTTGAAAGATACATGGCAAGGTTTGACCAGGCAACTGAAATTTATGGTTTCTTGAGAGAGATGGCTGAAAACTGCAGTGCCTCCTACCTTGTGACTGATCCTGGCTACATGCAAACTGACCTCCAGATACGTTCATTTGTCTGGACTAGGGCCTTCTTGAACTATTATGTCTTCAAGGAGGCTACCAGAGGTGTTATTTTTCCATATAGACTGCTGTGCATCAAAGGATGGAGAGGAGCAGGGAACTGATGTCATAAATCGAACCGGGTTATGGCACGGGGTGTGCTAAAGTATTGCTAGATCATTTTAAATGTAGGCATTTACTACCATGCTTTTGGGATACATTGCCAATCCATCATTGCTTGGCACAAGAGTAATATATGATCATTAATATGGTTTAATCATGCCCCCTCAGGAAAGGAATGTCTCTGAGCTCACATAGCGTTAAAAATCAACTGATAAGTAAAATCTTGCCTCTTTGAAATGCTTAATGTTTTCTATCTCTGCCAGTATGCTGAAAATCTGATTTGGGAAAGAAACACACAGTCTGGCACATCACCTTTGATTGGTTGCCAGCTCTTGACTTAGGACAAGCTGTAATCTTCAGATAGTGGGAAGGAAGCAGCACCTGCTATTCTGATTTGCACTGCAGTAGGTGGAAAAAGAATCCAGCCACTACATGGAAGGTGGCATGCCAAAACCCCAGCTATCCAGCTAGATGGTAAGGCTGGACCCCAAGTTTGCAACCATTTCTGTGCAGACACCTCTGTCTCCCCATAACTGAAAAGCTGGTGACCTTCTAAAACTGATTATTCTGTAAGTATTTCTAAAATGGGTCTTAGGGTGATTGAACTTTTGAGTCAGATAGCTTCCCAGTTTGGGGTTTTTTTTTCTACATGTTGTTGAATTTTTTTCCCCCCAAATGACAAAATGTCCTTTAGCTACTTTGGTTTTGTACTTACAGCCCACTGGCCTGCGACTGAGCTTTTCAGGGAAAAAAAAAAAAATGGTGGAAGGGTGGTTGTTGTGAGTATTCAACAATATAAGACGGGAATTCTTCCCCTTCTTGGTTGTTTGATGTTTGCGCTTATTTTACTCTTCCTTGTGTTTGAGCCAAAGCACAGACTTTAATAAGTTTTGGGAGATTTTTCAAAAATGAGGTGATGCAGATCCTTACAGCAGTGCCAGATTTAGTAGGGGGAGAGAAAGGAACAGATACAAGAGATATACTATCAAAGTTAGTATGACTGTCATCTCTCCCATGTCTTTTGCAGAAGCATACAAGGTTTACATGACAGATACTTGGAAGGTGTCTTGGTGAACAGATCACAATCAAACTAACCTGTTTCAGCTTCCCATGTAATAAGGTCATCCCTTGTATACAAGACCTTAAAAAAAAAAAATCAGAAATATCATTGAAAGTATTTAACTTTCATTAAAACTTTGGATGCATATTTTGTCATGATCAATGAATAGAGAGATTACTTTGCTTTAGAGAAATAAGGAAAGGCTTTAACTTTTTAAGAGAAAAAAATAAAAATAGAAGGAATCTACTTTTTAATCATTTTATTTTTCAAATCCATACAGGAATACATATATCCTCATTTCTCTATATCTTTAATTTATTTTCTTTTTTCAGTTAGGCAGAAGTTTGTCTGTGTGGCACATGCATGTCTAAAGGTGATTTGTCTAGTGAATCATGTCCCAAACTTCTTAGGACAAGGAACACATTTCAAGACAGAGGTATACCTCTTGATCCCCAGTAGCCTGGGAATCTGGATATCTAGTATATCACTTGCTCAGAGTGGCTGGGTGGCAAATTACAAAGAGAAGGAATAATCTATTACAAATATCAGTAGGGTTGGCAAGTCAGAGCACAGAGTCTGCTCAGAAGAGACTCATCATGATTGGGAAAAGATGAAAATCTTTAGTGGCTGATCTCAACACTTAATCTACAAGCTCAGAAAGGGTTGAAAATCTTCCATTTTCTTTCCCCATTTCTGAAAGGAATAGAGTTGTGGGAAGAAGATCTGGAAATATGAGGAAGTGAGAAGATAACAGAATCATGGTTTGAGGGAAGGTATAGGGAGTGATTTAGTACTGAAATGTTAGGGTCTTAGTGCCTTTTTCCTCCACTCAGACTTTGGGTTCTTTTTCTTTTTCTGAGTAAATGTATGCAAATACATGCCATGGCCTTGTAGCTGTAAATATATGCCACAATGTTTATTGTTTTGATGCCAGTTGGCTTGCCCACTGAGGTGTCCCAACCCCTGTATTTATGTACTTTGC
This sequence comes from Eurystomus gularis, assembly GCA_013400335.1. NCBI lineage: Eukaryota > Metazoa > Chordata > Aves > Coraciiformes > Coraciidae > Eurystomus > Eurystomus gularis. Next base: position 84,076 of record VZZY01000386.1, read on the forward strand.
ACATTGTAAAGGGAGCTCCTTGGGAGACATGGTTCTAACATTTCTGTGGTAGAAAATAGAGTAGTGGTAGGCCAGAGCTGATGTATTGTTAAAATTCCAAACTTCATTATGTGTTAGTCTACTAAATCTTTTGAAATCTGAATTCAGAAAGAGGAAAAATGATGCTGAATTATTTTCTTTCTCACTGGGAACAGTCTTAACGCTTGCTGCTTGTGCTTTGTAAAGGCTGCATACATAGTTAAGCACCTTTTGCATTTACAGATGCCTTTACATTTACAAATGCCTTTATCTTCAGAAACATATTTGACACACTAGGCTAGCTTACAGTTTGAAAAGACAGTGAATCATTCTGTGAATAGCTGAATACAGAACATTTGAAACAATCAATGACAACTTGCCAGGGCTTGGCCAGAATGCTCCCTATTGTAAAAAGAGCTGTAGAGAAGGCTGTGAAACTCGAATGGTCATCTGATAGGAAACAAATGCAACCAATCTCCAAGGAGCTAAGCAGATATTAGCAACACCACTTGCTTGTAGTCATAGTGTTATTTATCTCCTTGTGTTTTACTGAGCTAAAGTAAAATGGCTTTTTTTTTTTTTTTTTAATATTGGGTCTATTTATATAAATGTGCTTTTTCCTGAATCTATGAAATCATAATAAAAACCTACTAATACATGTAGTTCCAGTCTGCACGTGGGGAGGAATAACCCCATGCACCAATACAGGTTAGGAGTTGACCTGCTGGAAAGCAGGTCCAGGGAGACCTTGGAGTCCCGGTGGATAAGTTAACCATGAGCTAGTGATGTGCCCTTGTGGCCAAGAAGGCCAATGGTATCCTGGGGTGTATTAAGAAGAGTGTGACCAGCAGGTTGAGGGAGGTTTTCCTCCCCTCTCCACTCTGCCCTGGTGAGGCCACCTCTGAAGTGGTGCTCAGTTCTGGGCCCCACAGTTCAAGAGAGACAGAGAACTGCTGGAGAGAGTCTAATGGAGGCTACAAGGATGATTAAGGGACTGGAACATCTTTGTTATGAGGAAAGGCTGACAGACCTGAGGCTGTTTAACCTGGAGGAAAAAAGGCTGTGAGGGGATCTTATCAATACATATTAATATCTGGAGGATGGGTGTCAAGCGGTTGGGGCCAGTTTCTTTTCTGTTGTGCCCAATGATAGGATAAGAGGCAACAGGCACAAACTGGAACACAGGAAGTTCCACCTCAACATGAGGAGAAACCTCTTTACTGTGAGGGTAGCAGAGCACTGGAACAGACTGCCCAGAGAGGTTGTGGAGTCTCCTTCTCTGGAGACTTTCAAAACCCACCCAGACACCTTCATGTGTAACCTGCTCAAGGTGAACCTTTTTTGGCAGGGGCTTGGACTAGATGAGTTCCAAAGGTCCCTACCATTCTGTGATTCTGTGAATCGTGTGACATTAGGAAGGATTGAAGGTGCCATCCCGTATGAAAATTCACAGCTTTATCTTTTTGCTATTAAACTGTTAATAGCCTACAGCTACCAGAAGAAAACAAAATTAGAAGTTAGCAACTCAACTTCTTTCTTTTTTCTTATTTACATCCACTTAAAAAAGGATGTAATATCTCTGAGTGTGAGATGTAGTGACAGAGTGCAGGTGTGTGTGGGGATGTGGGTGTCAGTATTTTAGCACTGCTATAAAATCTTGTTCATTCAATTTACAGTGAATTAAACTGTTACATTTCTTCACATCCAGTTGCTCACATCTCAAAATCTCAACTTTCTGGCATTCTAGGTATATCTACAAGATTTTTGAGGAAGAAAATTGTTTTCCCAAACCCATGCAGTATAGATTTTAACTTGCGTATCTGCTGAAATCCAACGTAAGCCATTTCTTTGATAGCAACACTTTTTAGATGAGTACCATAAAGAATGAAGACTAAACAATCCTTCAAATAATCTGTATTATCATTACTCACCACTGAAATGGAACTGCTTCTCCAGTAAAACAAAGGAAACCAACAGTAACTGAAGAAACATTATAGATACTGAAAAACAGTAAGTAGGGTAAACTCTCTTACATATTTGAAATTGCAAGCAAATTAATAGAATTCTGCATACAGGAGGAATGGTCTTCGTTATTAGGACATCTATTCCTCTTTATTTTCATTGTGCACATAATTGTATGTTCACTGTATTGGTGTATCTAATAAGTGATACTGTTCTACAGTGTAATACCACGTAGTGCTCAGGGATTCAAACCACAATGACTATGAATTAAACTAGATGCCACTACTGAGGGACTCTTCTTCTAATTTTAATGCTTTGCAGTTTATATGAGTACAATCTCTGAATACATAGGAAATTATGATAAAACAAATTATGATAAAATATAAATGATGTGTAAATGCTGATTATATTTCTCTGTAATCAAGGTGTCTAAAAATATGTAGTTATGCTTTCTAGTTTTTTCTCTACCACATAGTTTGACATACAGACATTTGTTTTTGCTTTTTTTGTTTGTTTGTTTGTTGTTTTGGTTTGGCTTTGGTGTTTTTTTTGTTGTTTTTGTTTGTTTGTTTTTTTCTCTGGGAATTGGTCTAAGTCACGGTAGTAGAGTAGGAAGAATTAAATAGATTGATTTTTTCTTCTGTTCTGGTGGATTTCCACCAGAGATCTTGGAAATTCTTTCTTGGAACGTAAGTCTACAGTAAACAATGCACTTTTCTACCAGATGGGTGCTGAATTGATTCAAAGGTACTCAGCTGCTGCATCATCTTTATTTTCACACATCAAAGGTAGGCATATTGCAAGCAATTAATCATGTACTTGTTATTGTTTTGGAGTAAATGCATTTTACACACCTTTTGTTGTGGAATTTAATTTAATTACAAATCATCCCTATGTGTATCTGTCATTACCTTAGTGAACACGAAAAGGAAAGGATTAGAGAAAAAAGAAGCAAGTGTTTGCTTCTGTGATTCTGATTACTTTTGAAAGAAGGGTCATAGGATAGGTTACTTATCACTGGTAATTCTAAAAGAAATTGACTACTAAGAGTATTGACAAACATATGTGACTACTAATACCAAAACGTGTGTTTTACATAAAAACTTTGTCAGTTGTTAGAACCAAATCAGTCCCTTGTAAGAGCTCAGTTTCATAGGGTGGAGTTTATCCAGAATAGATTAGCATAGTGCTAAGTTGTTGGGAACACCAGGTAAGAAATAAGGGGCACTTTACAACAATTTTTAAAAAACTTAATTTTACCCTTTATGTCTTTTCTACCTACTGGTGTAGACATTAGTCCTTGCTAGTATTACTTTTTATTTTCACAATCACCCCCCCAAACTGTTTCTTAATGGCTACTGCAATAGGTGACTTAGTGTGTTTGTACACCCCTGAAGTTGCTCTTTGGGCTATGGATATGGTTTCCACTACAATGTATTTAACATAAATGTTAAAAAATATATAAGTGCTACTCTGTGGGAACTTTTCAATCACCCACTGATGTTTTCCTGAGAATAACAGTTGATGCACTTAGATTTTACACTTTTTAAAATGTAGTAGAAAGGAACGTAGTTGGTAGAAACGTAAGAAAACCTTAGTGATAAACAAAAATCACGATGCTCAAATTTGCCCTTCCCTGCCCTTCCCTGCCCTTCCTTGCCCTTCCCTTCCCAAATTCTATTCTTGGCTCCATTATGTAATGTCAATGAATCCTTGCAGTTAGAATTCTCATATCAGGGTGAAAAATGTAGATTCTTTACCATAGAAGACTTGTGTTTAGACTGTTGATCATAACAGAGAAATCTTGCATCAAATTTATGCAGCATATAAGAAGTATACAAATCCAAATTACCAATAACATGAGAAGGGTCCAAGCTGTAATGCATTATGTACCATAAGTGGAATCTTGAAATGGAAATGTCAGATAACCAGGGATTAATGCTGTGAATTAAGTATTTGTAAAACACTGCATAGATTAGCCTGGTTATGGTACTCAAGGAGTCCTTCAGTCTTCATAACTCTAGAATACATTATTGTAACACAATCTAAAAAAATAGAGAAAACACTGATTTTTGTTAGTGGCAAAATTCTGCAATTTGGATAAGAATATTAATGGCCGTTTGTATGTGATGCATCGTTGGTTTAAATAAATATGAAATGCTGGCCAGAGTATGCAAAATGAGGAATCCATTAAAAATTCCATATCATCCTTTCAGTTTTGCTACAATAATGAAATATTTGTCAATTTAACCACAAATATTGAAGAATAATGACACTTTTTTTAATAACAGGGAAAGGTCCTTTGCCATCCCGCACACCCTCTGGGCAAGATGAAGCTGTGTCAGATGTAAGTCATTCTCCTGGAACAAGGATTTAATTGCACCACACCCTGAGTCTCCGAATTTGGGAATTAGGCATCAAAATATTTACCTCCATTTCCTCGGTGTCCTTATTAGCAGAGGAAGACAAAACTGGTACACCACATGGAAGAAGAGAACAGTGTGGCAGAGAAGGGAAAGGAGCACTAAGTGCTAGATCTAAATAATTTTAATGTATACTCAGTCATCAGTTTTTATGGCAAGCCACCATGTCTTGCCCAGAATTGCTAGCAAGCACATTATCACTATTATCAGCTATATCTGACACTAACTAAGTCTTGCTTAGCTCATGTCCTTGCAAATCTAGATGTCAGCCAGAAACTATGAAGCCATATCACTAGGCATCATCATATTATCATCTCATAAATGTCAGACACAAAAAGATGTAATGTGTAGCAACTGATTTGTGTTTTCTGTGGTTTAGAAGCTACTAAAAGCTTTCCAAAACCCCAACACTCAGCTTTGTGTATAGCATGATGTGACTATTAAAGATAATTTTTTTTCAGCTGTGGCTTTATCACAAGGAATATATTTCAGAATTAGGTGGATATAAGAATGACTGCAGAGTCTGAGTTAGCTTAGGATGGAAACTGCAGACTTCAGCCACTGGGATTTGTTTTAAGAAATGAACACGAAAATTATAAATTGTGAAGTACTATTGCAAAGGGACTGCTTAGAGGAAATAGACCTGTTCTACAGCATAGCAGAGCCCAGGTGATAGAGTAAAACAGGGGTAACATAAATATTGAACAAGCAAACTACTAGAATAATAGAATTACAGAATGTTAGGTGTTGGAAGGGACCTCAAAAGATCATTAAGTCCAACCCCCTGCCAGAGCAGGATCACAGAATCACCTAGACTAGGTCACACAGGAATGCATCCAGACGGGTCTTCAATGTCTCCAGAGAAGGAGACTCCAAGAAGATAAGAAAAAATTTCTCTTATATTCTTTTTTGTAGAAGATAAGGAAAAAATTGTTGATCCAGGTCCTTTACCTAAAATAAGAAGTAAATTTACTTTTTCAAAACTGATTCAGGACACATCTGTGTAAGAAATTTCACATGACAGTTGGGAGCTCCAAGAGATGTCACAAAGCCCTTAAAGATGTTAGCTGATTCCTCAACCACACAGTGATGTGAGTGTTAATTCCATCCCCTCTATAACACCTCCAAAAATATGTAACACATGGAGGCTAAAAGAGCCTCAGTCTTATCTTCCTTATCCTTTTTTCATGTACAAATACTTTCTTCACCACCAAGAAAGACCTCTAAAGTATAAGACTGAGTGCTGTATTGGTGCATGATGTGGGAGGGGATTTTGGGAACATGACAGAATGTCTTTTTGCTTTTCTGCCACAGAAATATGCACATGACAATATGCGATTAACTTCATTAGAATATAAATATAAATCAAAGCTTACTTTGCCAAGTCTCAATAAAATCAGTGAGGATGCAGAGTGCTTGTTTTACTGTAAATATGCAGCTGTTGAACTGAAAGATCATTCCACAACACTAATCTTTGTTTCTAACTGTAAAAAAAGTAACTGCTTAACTGGATTGGAAGTATAATCATTATTTATTGATCTGTAAATATCTTAAACTTTATCAAAGGCTATGGAATTTTTCTCTTTCTCTAAATACTAGTTATGGATCATGAAAATGCTATTAAGTACCTGTTCAGTAATTTTAACTGCATTGATTCCTAATCTTTGGATTACTAATTCTTTACTCTGAAGGGGATTTTGTTCACAGTCTCTGAATTATGTATGTATTTAGGATTATGCATATAAATGTATGACACTGTAGGTATTTTATATTCACACTGTTACCATGTAACATCAATGAATGTTGCAGGTAAATTACAATTCAGTTGTTTGTAAAGACTGTATTTTATAAATAATAACAATAATAATAAAAATATAGGTCTTAAAAAAATAAATTAGGTAAGGTTTTATGGATTTTCTTGTTCCATTTCCTGGAAAAGGAACTTGAAGCTATTTTTTTTATTATGCAATTTACATTTTGTCAAAATTTGCTTTAACTAATCAGGTTACTGAAATTTACACATGTCTTTTGCTGAAAGGCTGGATCAGCACACCTGAATATTTTGACAGAGCCACCCCAGCTCATAGAGTAACACCTTTCTTAGCTTCTAAGATTTGTCTTAATTTATGCATGACTGTTAATAGGTTATTTTAATGGGTGACAAAAGAGGAACGAGGTCGTACGGGTGGAGTGAGTATAGTGGAACTGAACCTGCCATCTTCACATATTCTCAGAGTGAGCATGAGGAGACTCGAATTTTTAGGCTACAACTAAATGAAATATCTAGACTAGAATCTCATTTTATGTAGTACACGAAACATTCAGGTGCACAATACAAATGTGCTAGATATAAAGTGAGCTAACATGAACTCTCTCTGATGTATCTGTAAATGATCTAAGTTGTCACTGGAAGATCATAAATTGCTTGTAAAGAATGTAGTATGTATTTTTCTTCATTTTCTCTATTATACATACGTTAAAAGGAGAACCTTCTAACAGAAGAAGTTGTTTTGTGAATGCTGGAATTCACAGTGCTGTGTTTCTAATGATTTACATCTAATAGGTTTGGGGTTTTTTTTCTTTTCTTTTTTTTATTCCCAATAGCAATTGCTTGCAGTTCCGTGCTCTATTCCCTATGTTCTTCCACAGTACCTTGACCTTCTCAGGCCTTTTAAATTCCTGGATGGTTAAAAAAAGTGTACTTTATGACTACTTTCAAGCTACTAGTGAGTTAATTTATTGAAGAATACGTATGCTGTTTGGCTGACCAGCTGATGAATAAGAACTCAAATTGTTGCTCATTCTGAGGGGATACAAATTTGATTTCTTTTTTTCTACTCAGCAGCTGATTTTCTTGGGCTTAATGTTTCTGATGCAACTGGATTTATATCAAGAATAGCTGGAATTATTTGACTTATTTAAAAGTTTTTAAGGATATCCAGATTAGGATATTTATTCTGGGATAAATTTTAGATTTGTTACTGTTCCCCTGCGGATCAAAGACAATATAGTAAGCCTTTTTTGAGAAACATATCTATCTACATAAAGCTAAGTCTGATTCCTGGATGCATTTGCAAGCTACGTAGTAACCTGAAAATTATGCTTCCAGAACCAGTTTATCCTCATCCTTTCAAGCTTTTTTTATCCCATAGTCTTTATAGCAGCTCATTTCCTAAAGTCTGTCTATGCATCTGGAACTTAATTTTCTCCTTTACCTTTCCAACTTTCCATATTTTTTTCTCAGTGATGGGGATAGGACCAGCCTTACATGTCAATCAAAAATAGCATAGTACCACAACTTCCTTTCTCCTCTCCATCCATTCCTTCTATTATTTTCAATTATTATTTAGCACCAATAGTGACTCAGTTATTAATCTAATTAACTTTTACTGTTTTTTCAATAATATCATTTACATTCCTTGAATCCATCCTCTGGCTGTCAATTTCACAGCAATTCCAATTCAGATAGCTTTTCCTTATTTTTAAGGTCCTCCACCACTATGATACTCCCTGGCTATCTGGCTTGTCCTCTCTCTATTTCCTCCTCTATAGCTTCCTCTCTGCCAATAAACCTCCATTTTCAATGTGTCTATCCATCTCTGTTAGAGATTTCTTCATGCTGTTTCCAAAACAGACATTAAACTTCAAATTGTCTGTTTTATGAATTTGCTTTCCAGGCGAATTTCTACCATGAGGCCTGTAAGAAATTCAGAGTTAACAGTAGCCAAAGGCAATGGGGAGCATATTATTATTATTCAGAAGGAAAATGGAAATGATTTACACGTTAAACACACACTCATATATATATGTGCACGTACACTGACACATATTTGTTGGAGAGTGCTATTTAGGACAAGAACAGTCTTCTGGATGCAACAACAATCTAATAAGTAATTAAACTGATGCTTTTGTAATAATATTACATTGTATACTTGGCAGACAATCTCCATTTTCTAACCCCAGTTAAAGCTCATCTTCATTTATCACACTTTAACAGTGTTTCCACCATATATTTAATGGTAAATACACACAAGGAATAGGAGGAAAAAAAATCCTTAAAATCTATGAGTCCCATATATTTTGCCACTTTTCCAGACTTGCATATCTTTCTTTCATCAAAGACTGAAAAGGTTGGAGGACCTGCACTTTTCCTCACATCCTTGGAGCACTGTCATTCCACAGTCACTCCATGCTGCATGTTAAAAAGTTGGTATTTTTCCTGGTCCCAACTTGTTTTCTTGTCTATGCCTGAAAATAACAGGAAAAATGTACCAGGTTCCTTTTTATCTACTTGGGATTTAAGACAGAAATATGGATAGTGTCTTGCTTTTATAACTTCATAGGGGTAGAAGCTCTTATAATTTTATCTCATTAAGGATCATTTTTGTTTACCATTAGATTTAGCAGGAGCAGTGATGGCAAGTCTGAATCATTTTATTAATCCAAGCTTTGAAAACTTGAATGCTTAGGAATTTCTTGAAAGTTATTGCGGGACACTTTGAGACTGGTTTATTATACTCAGTAAAGGTGGCTAACATAAAATGCCAATGTCTATGTGACAATTTACTGTTTATCTTTTAGGAAAACAAAACAAAACCAAACAAGAAAAGATAAAACTATATATTTCAAAACTTTAAATAGAAGCTTTGGCTTTTAAAATTGAAACTCAACCACTTTCTTAGATTGCTTGGGGTGAAGAGGTTATTTTAAGTAATTTTCAGGATTTCTTAAGCTTTCTTATTCTCACAGTTCAAGTCCTATTAAATAATATTCAAGTGCTATAGCTGTACATTCAAACAGACAATCTTCTTCGAGTTCATAAAGGAAAAATACTCCTAGATGTCTTGAAATGTAAATGTTCATGGCTTTAGGGTGAGGGTTGTGGTTTTGGGGATTCTTTTGGATTCAGTCATATCTACAGTCAGCAAGTCAGCAAAAAAAAATTGTAATGGTTAAACTACTGTATAATGCAAGCTAAAGACCAAGACATTCAAAAATAAAATTTGATTTTTTGTGTCATTCAAGACATGGAAAAAATCAGTTTTCTTTTTATTAAAGTTATTTTCCAGGTGGAAATACTATGTACAGTTTCTACTAATGCAAAAGAGTTGGCCTAATCCTTTGTTTTGAATATGTACCCTTAAAACTGTATGCAAGATCTGTATGATGATCCAGAGGAATGAGAATGCTCAACATTAGATGTCTAATTTCCTACTTTCTATTTAGCTTAGTCAGTATTTCATTCACACACACTTTTAATATTCTTGTGGCCTAAATCATATATTAATGTTTTTGGTCTCTGTAGCTGAAAGGCTTAATTCTAGTAATAAGGGGAAATAATCAGAATGCTTGATAAAGTAGCTAAGCTACCAAACAACAAACAGAAAGTTTCATCAACTATGTTTTAACAACTGGTATATGAAGCTGTTACAGTTTTGTCATTTCCTTGCCAAGATATGAATCTCTTTTTATTACAATGTGTTATGGTATCAAAAGGGTCAAATCAACAAAAATGTTGTGAAAGTGTAACGTAGAACAGGAACAGAAAGCAAGCTAAGAGGAAATCATAGAAAATGTGATGGTTTTAGAATTATTTTATACAGTGATTCCAGTTTGTTGTTTGGGGGGTTTTTGGTGGGTTTTTTGTTGTTGTTGTTTTTGTTGTTGTTTTGTTTTTCTTCCGTAAGACCTCCAGCAAACCCACTAAATCATACAGAAACAACCAGAATCAGAATTTACCCCAAGGTAAGTGATACAATCTCCTAGCTAAGCTACTTAGATTCATAGAATCATAGAATGGTTTAGGCTGGAAGGGACCTCTAGATGTCATCTGGTCCAGCATCCCTGCTCAAGTAGGGAAACCTCTACTTAGGTCAGGTTGCTTAGAGCCACATCAAGCCTGACCTTGAATGACTCCAAGGATGGGGCCTCCACTACCTCTCTTGGCAGCCCATTCCAGTGATCTATCACTTTCATGTTAAAGAACTTTTTTCTAATATCTAGCCTAAATCTACGCTTTCCGAGCTTAAAACCATTACTCCTTGTCGTATCATTACAAGCACTTTTAAACAGACCTTCCCCTGCCTTCCTGTAGGCCCCCTTCAGGTACTGGAGTACCCTTCAGGTACTCTAAGGTCTACCCCGAGCCTTCTCTTCTCCATGCTGAACAGCCCCAACTCTCTTAGCCTGTCTTCATACGAGAGATGCTCCATTCCCCTGATCATTTTGGTGGCCCTCCTCTGGACAAGCTCCAATATGTCCACATCCTTCTTGTGCTGAGGGCTCCAGAATTGGATGCAATACTCCAGGTGAGGTCTCACCAGGGAATTTTGTTCCTCATCCTTCCAGTATTTCATACTGAAAAGGAAGTTGAAACTTGGAGTTTCTAACAAAGTACTAGAGTTTTAATTTTTTTTGTTGTTGTTACTTTATTTTTTCTGGGAGATTTATAGGCTAGATATTGTTTAATTGAGGGGAAGAGGAGAAATCGGAGGTGGTGGAGTTAGCTTCTAAATTAGTGACAACTGATTTCCCAAGGCTGCGTGCTTTGTTCATTATTTGCTATATATCCTTTCTAGCTGTAGAAACATATATACTTAAAATAATTGTTTTCTAATTAATTTTCAGTATTTTTAATCAATATTCCATGAAAATTACTGAATATTTTTAAAAGAAAACAAATTTAATTAAAAGTTTGTGAGGAAGGAGAATTTATCTTACCTAATACATTGCGGAGTGTCTGGGGTACTTTCTATTAAAGCTTCTATTTTCCATTTTCCCTTATAGCTAGTGCATTATGATACCTTTCTAAGTGGTAATAATACTTATATGTAGCCTGCCTCTGCAGAAGCATTCACATATATGGAAGCATCTGTATTAGAGTTTTTACTTATAACATTGTGTGGTTACAGAGTGGATCACCTGAATATTTATGCTTAATATGAGTTTGATTTAATTCCATAGTTTTGGTGCACATGAACTAAGTCTGTTTGGGAGGTAATAAAGTTAGGAGTTGTGTTTCTAGGTGCTCCACATGTCATCAGGGACATAAGCCTTTCTGAACTAATGGCTGGTTCCTTGTGCGTCTTCTAACCTGAGTTATGGTGGAGTATTTCCTGCAGCAAACAAGGCTGTGTTTCATCTAGAAGGACTTTGGAAGGACTTCCTAGGCTCAAAAAAACCCAGATCACCTATGGGCCAGGTAAAGGACATGCAGATCTTCCTGCTTCATTGTGTGGCTGTCAGCCAGCCCTGGAAAGACTGGAGAGTAGATGGAAATATCTACAATTTTTTCAAAGTGCACCATTGACATGTCGGAAGCTTTGAAGGGGGAGAGAAAGGGTCTGCTTGGAAAGTATGCTGATTCTGTTAATTGCTTACTCATTATTCCACAAGCAAGGTTACACATTCTTTCCTGCTTTCAGATAAGACACATCTGGAAATCTGTCTGATGCTATCAGGCCTTTTGAGTTGAGTATGCAATACCTGCATGATTAGAAAAGAAAAATCTACAGAAAGAGATTTTAATTAAATACATAGTGCTTTTTGTGCAAACATGAAACATTGTTCCAGCCATTTCCTATGTATTTAGTCAAATATCCCAGTACCATATATAGTGGTGCCATTTTTCTGAATACATTCCATTTATGAACAAAAAAACCTCATGGAGACTACAGTTACAAGATTGCCTTCAATCTGGCAGTAGTGAATTGCCTCAGTGTTACATGAGGAACACGAGAGAGACCAAATCAGTTCAGACAGTTTCTGAACAAGCCTTGTGTCTGACAAAGGTCAGCAGTGGAGAAATGGGAAAGATGCAATGACATTTCCTGGACTACTGTCCCAACATCCAATGGCCTTTGGTTAAGGGCTTTCCTAGAGAGAAGTGATGCTTTGCCTTTTGTCACTTTCAAAGGACTAGGACTTTTGCTTTAAATGTATACCAATTTTTATGCACTGTAGCTCATTATGGGGAGAGAGAAAGCTCATTACTTGCTCTGCATGTTATACTTTTCACTGTGCCATGTCCCCCTAACCCTGCCATATCTTTTCCTGGCTGAGGGGTCCTGGTCTGTTTTGTCACTTCCTGTACAGAAAACACGTCTTACCTTGATAATCAGTGTCATTCTCCCCTAAAACTTCACAGTTTTCACTGTACCTTGTTTTATGCGGGAACATCATTACTTAAAGTATTTAACAAGGAGGTGCAGCATAGTTTTCTACATGGTTATAATGATAATTTCTGATTTATTTTTTATTCCTTCTTAATTATGCCTAAATGGGTTTTGGTTTCTGTTGATCATTATATTGATGTTCCATATTGGCCAGAGCCTCTCAGTGTTTATATAGAGATGGAATTATTTTTCCATACATGATTTACTTCATACTTCTCAATGATTAATTTAATCTGCTCATCACCACATCTCCTGGAGTTCCTCTGTTCTTTGAAAGCAGCTATCCTTTTTGCTACCATAAATAAGTTAGTATCATCAACATGCTATGACACTTCATTTTTCATCCACTTTTCCATATCATTGAAGAAAATGTTGAGACATTTCTCATGACTCCCCATTTGATATATCTGGCTCTGTGAAAACTGGTCACTTTGCTTCATGTTCCTGTTTTCTAAACATATGAGGACCATCACATCATCCTATGTCCAAGTTTGTTAAGAATGTTCATTTGAGATCTTATCTTGTGACTTTTTGACATTCCAAGTGAATGTTATACAAATCTTAATTATTGCTATACTTATTAATTCCTTCAGAAGACCCCTATAATTTGGAAGGTATTGAATTATCCCAAAGTATTTTATTCCAATATTCACTAATTCTATTCCTTACTATGAACAACAGATTAGCTGTTTAATCCTTGATTTCCCTTTGAAATTTATAGCGAGTATCATCTGTTACTGCAAAATCATTATTTTGTCAAATTATTCTATAACTTCTACCAGTATTTCAGCATTAGATGAAATTATATTTTCCTTGCAATGAAATATTTTTAAGAATAGGCACTTATATGGATCCTTATGGTAAATGCATAGGTTAAAAAAAATATATCTCTTTGGCCTTATCTATTCTGTGTACTCCTGCTGCACTTTAATGTCCTACTTTTTTGTGGTCTTTTTGACAGGCTTCTTGTTTTTTATATGTTTGAACATTTGAAAATATTTGGATATTTATTGTCTGGCTTTGGATTTTTTGAAAGTTGTTCTTCAAGCTCATGTTTGCTCTGCTAAAACCTGATAAAGATCATTATTCCTTCTAACTTCCTCATTTGCACATATATGTACTCTTTGAAAGCTTACTTCTCAATTTTAATACTTTGCCCTACCTTGATATTTATCCAGATTTTTCTCAACTTTGTAAATTTTTTTTAGAAGTGATATGCATATAATCTGGGCCTCTGGTATTGTGTTTTTAAATAGTTTTGACCCTACTGCAAGAATTTACTCCTTTGAATACTCTTCATTATTTTTTAACAACTTCCTTATTCTTTGTAATTCCTCAATTCACAATTTGTAGTACAAAGGAGCAGTAGACTGTCAATCTCTTTGTTCCTATATGGATGTCCAACCTAGGCAGCTTTTTGCCTACTTGATTTACTTTTATGATGAGCAGTTCTTCTACCATAATCTAGTCAGGGCTTGGTAAGAAGTTTTTTTATTTCCTGACCAGGGCCTCAATAAAGCAGTTACTTAACATGCCTAAACCTTTGAACTTGATCTTAATGCAATATTTGCCAAATCCAAAGTGCAGCTGGTCTTCCATATCTATTGCAGCTACCTCTCTTGTCACTTTCCTGAGGATGTCAAATGACCTTCCTAAATATTTAACATTCACTTTCACCATGCTGATTGGGCAACCATATACACTAAATTGAATGTTATCTTTTAGGAAGTGTAGACCTGAGGAACTGACAGGCCCAGCCCAATGGAAAAGATGTGCTTATCTTCCAGTATCTTCAGTCTGCTGGGAGTTTACAGACCCTCTTTGAATTTGTATGATGTAAGCAGTTGACTACAGTTGACTATCCAACAGATAATGTGGGAGTGTTGATCTGCTTGAGGATAGGAAGTCTCTGCAGAGGGATCTGGACAGGCTGGATCGATGGGCCAAGGTCAGTTGTATGAGGTTTAACAAGGCCAAGTGTCAATGCTACAGGCTTGGGGAAGAGTGGCTGGAAAGCTGCCTGGCAGTAAATGACCTTGGGGTGCTGGTGGACAGCCAGCTGAACTTGAGCCAACATGAGCCCAGATGACCAAGAAGGCCAACAGCATCCTGGCCTGTATAAAAAATCATGAGTCCAGCAGGAGTGAGGAAGTGATCATGCCCCTGTATTTGGTGCTGGTGAGGCTGCAGCTTGAGTAATGTGTTCAGTTGTGGATGCTGCAGTATAAGAGAGACATTGAGGTGCTGGAGCAGGTCCAGAGAAGGGCAACCAAGCTGGTGAGGGGTCTGGAGAACCACCAAGCGGCTGAGGGAACTGGGACTGTTTAGTCTAGAGAATACAAGGCTGAGGGGAGACCTTATTGCTCTCTACAACTACCTGAAAGGAGGTTGTAGAAAGGTGGCTGTTGGTCTCTTCTCCCAAGTAACTAGTGGTAGGATGAGAGGAAATGCCCTCAAGTTGCACCAGAGGAGGTTTAGATTGGATATTAGGAAAAATGTCTTAACTGAAAGAGTGGTCAAGCACTGGAATAGGCTGGCCAGGGAAGTGGTGGAATCACCATCCATGGAGGTGTTCAAAAAACATATAGACATGGCACTTTGGGCCACGGTTTAGTGGTCATGGTAGTGTTGAATTGATGACTGGACTGGATGATCTTAGAGGTCTTTTCTAACCTTAATGATTCTATGATTCTATGACATGTTAATTACTAACACTTTGTTTGAAAAGACTCCTTGCATACAAATAAATAACTATTGGACAAGAAATGAGGTTATCTCTGCAAATGCTGTGTTGGATGTGTGAATCTAGTTTTCATGCTCAGACTTGACTTTTGATGAGTTTCTAAATTAAGCTTCACAATGATTCCATTTAAATGAATCCTTAATAAAGGTTGTTTTCTTGACAATGAGTTAGCTAAAAAACAAAGTCCTCAAAACATCAGTTCTTTTAAAAATGGGATTGATCTAAACAGTCGTTAGAGTTTGACATACTGGTTTCCTCTGCCTTCTGCATACACTCAGCTCTAAAACAATACTGCATCAGGCTAGGGCAAAGTTTTCCACAAGAAGCGAGTTACATGTTGCAGTACTTCTAAACTGTTTGGTTTTTAAATTTATTTTTATTATTGTATTTTTACTGGAATTCACTTTTCTGCTCTTGCCCATAAGCTTTCTTAAAAAGCCATTATCTACATAATCTGCAGGCATGACAAGTTCTGTAGACATGGAAGATGCTGATTACAGGTACACAATGTAGTACATTGAATTTGGCCTCTTTGAATGAGACTTCTGTAAAAGTCTTGTTTATACTGTTAATTGGCTAATAGGGTCAAGTCAAGTATTTCCCTTCTCAAACACTGCCTGTGTGGCACACAATCCGCTCTATAACTTTTTAACATGGCAAAAAACTCTATGAGATCTTACTGGAAACACAGTATGATATGTTCAGTTTCAACATGGCATTTGTTTCATTTTTACTCAGCTGTCTCTGCTGGCTCAAGCTCAGTTCTTTGGGTGGGACTCAGATAATTATCTTTTGTGCCAAAGACAAGATAGTACATTCAAAATTATGCCTGGAGCTGCAATCAGTGTTTGCAGGAAAACAGCAAACTTGGCTTTTTTAACATGACACTAATCCTTCCCTAAATTACTGAAAGCTGACCTCCAAGTTTTCCCTTTAACAAGTTTAGTTTTAAAGTACATGGCTGGATTTTCTAAAATGAGATTTGAATATCCCTCTCTTTTGAATAAATGAATGTGTTATAGAAAATGTTGCAGAATAGCTGATTCGGTTTGGTTTAACGGAAGTAATAAATGCCTCATTTTGCAATACAAATAAGCATTGTTAAAAGCAATTCTATTTGATCTACTGTTTGTGAAAGAAGCTGAAATGAAAGTTTTGAAAACTGAAGACCTCTGTTTGTCTATGATAAAGCTACAATAAAGATAGCTGTAGTGCAGAAATTCATGCCAGCACCCAGCATGTAGTGGTGGCACCTCCCAAGCACACTGGGATGAGGAAGCTGGTTTTGAGGAGGAAGGCTGCTGAGTGTGTGAATGTGAGAGGTGAGCTCTGTGCCTTGCTTGCCCTTGGGACCACAGAAAGGCTCTGGCCCATTTTATTATGTGAGACAGCTGCAAAATAGTAACACTTATTATCCTTTCTATGATTTATACCTGTGTCCACTGGAAATCAAGTTAGGACAACTAACTTTTCCTGGAGACCTTTATAATAGTCCTCACATCGTTCTTAGCTTCAATCAGTACTATCTTTCACCAGATGTGCAGCAGTTAATTAGGTATGCATAGCTCTGAAGCCCATTGCCATTTCTGAGATATCCAATTTCTCTTCAGGTTCATTTTTTTATACAGTCGACATAATTGTGTGATAATAATTACTGGATGCATCTCCAAAATTAGCTTAGTACAGTCATCAAGATATTGGAAGTGGCTACATTTCCTACATTACAATAGCAGAAATTGGTACATAATTAGCCCTTTGTGTAGCACAGTAGCAAGGAAGGAAATGATAGTAAGAAGCAGAAATGTACAAGTGGGTTTGGTGATGAATGTCTTGGGAAAAACAGCTGAAGTACAAAAAAAAAAAAAAAAGAAAAAATTCAGTGAGACAAGAGGCATGCCTGCGCAGCAGAGTGAACTACTTTACCTGGTGTCTAACTGCAAGGATGTGATTAAGTTTGGATACAATGTCTCTGTAGGCACAGTTCATACTGACTGAAATGCTGATCTGGCTAGCTCATGTTCGTATCACCCTAACATGGCTACGTATCCTCTGATGCAGACCAGATTTGAGCAGAGGAGCTTTTGTCAGTATCCACTTGTCCTCTCTAATCTGTCTAAAAGCAAGTGTTTCAGAATATGGCACAAATACAATTGGTTAAGTGGTATATGAATGTCTCAGCTTGGAGCATGTTACTAAACTGTAAAACAATAACAGAATAAAAGTTGTGCTAGTAAAATAGCAGGCTTAGGCACAGTGATTAGGCAATGTACCTGAGGATACTCTCTGAAGATGTAATTCAATTTTTATTTATTGTGCATTAGTGTATTTCTCATTTTGTTCGTGTAATGATTGATTTTGTGCCAAAGTCTGGAAATCATGCTAAATTGAACACAATTATTTTCTTTTTTTTTCTGCAGTATTAAAATACTTTGCAAAATAAAAAAAGATCCAGTTCCAGTGTTGTGCTAGGTGTCAAAGGACATGCACACACAAAACCTGAGAGAATACCATCCATTTCTTTATAGCAGAAAAATAAAATGATTTATCTGGAAAATAAATATGTTTATATCCTCCTCAAAGATAACAAAAAACAAACAAGAAGCTATGAAAAGCTTTGCTTTTTATTTTTCTTTATTTAGAAAGTGACTATGACTTGCATAAAAAAGAAAAATCAAGGCAGCAACTTCATACATTAGATATGTGACTGTCGTATTTTGAGCTAGAACACTGGTGGTTCAGTGATAGAATTCTTGCCTGCCAAGAGGGAAGCCCGAGTTGTTTTCCTGGTCAATGCATCAGTTATGTAATTGCCATCAGGTGTTGTGTTCAATATTGGCTTTTTGTGTGTTTCAATTTATTATTATTGTTCTATTAAAGCTACTTTAGTTTTGTTTTCTAGTCCATAAGTCTCTCTCCCTTATTTCCTTTCCCTTCCCCTTTGAAAAGGGAGAGGGGTTAATAGAGAACATCTGTCATTCATCTGTTTGCCAGCCCAGCCCTAACCCTTGACAGCAGCGTTACTACAGATGAGATAAAGAGGTGGAAACAGTGGTTTCCCTGATGGTGGGTCCCACTCAAACACAGGATCTTCAAGGTAATGTAGAATGTTAAGGGAAGAAACACTTTATTGGTAAACTTAACAACAAGGTTTAACATAACCAGTGGATATATATCCCAAAGAATTTGTTTTCAAGCAGCTAGGATAGAGGGCTGCTTGGCTTATGCAACATTCAGTTCTTCACAATTTATAAATGAGGATGACGTATGAATTATGAGGGGAGGGGAGGTGAGGGGAGAGAATGGCAAGGCAAAGCAAAGCAAGGAGTTCCTCCTGTGCTATGTTGTTTGTAATATTTAATGATGGTTTTTCTGACATTATATTTGGATGTAGAAGTAGATTTTGCATTTTAGTGATTTACTGAGATATGAAATTGGTAAAAATGAGTATAAATTCAACATGACAAATCAAAACACATATTTTATCTTCAGCCATCTAATTTCAGGTGAAAATATTTATCATGCCCTATGAGACTTGTTCAGTGTTGTCAAGTGACCTTAGAAGCTGGATTTTTTTAATGAAACTTGAAAAATCAGTTTCTTTTCTTAAGGTAAGACACTTTGGGGTGATTAGGTGGCAATGCAGTTGATTGCTTATTTGTGCTTATGTAAAGGAAGTTAGCATTGGGTTTTGGTGTACTCTGGGTCTCAGTTCTCAATGATGCATAAGCATACCTGAAGAGGAAATTATATTTTTCAGAGTAGTGTCATTTATTGATATAATAGTCATAAAATATTACAAACTCTTGTATGCCAAGGTATTAATATCAAAGGAAAATGATGTGAGTATTTGTAGCAAAAGTGCAATAGAAATACATTTCTCATTGAATGCATGCAGCAGGTGGTGATAGAATTATTCCGTTGGACTTGGTGGTCTTATATTGCCATTTACTGCTAGTGAGGACAAAAGCAAAAGGGATGATGAATTACTCCATGAGACTGACTTACAGTTCATAAAATCCAAATAGTCTATTATTTTTTCCTTCACTAATTTTCTAAGAGGATCCTCTTTTAAGAGGAGAAGGTACTAAGAAAACTAGTTTTAGAATTAGCCACACGTGGAAAGGGAACATATGGAATAGTTTAATACAAAATTCACAGTGTGCTTTAAGGCACTCCTCTGAAAAATACCACAGCTAGTGTGAGATATTTGTGCTATTTAAAAAGACCTGTTCAGATAAGTGCTCCTTTTGTAGTTTAGAGAACATACTCTAGGTGCACTCAAAAAAATTTTCCATCTGTAAAATTGTTTGTTCACAAAGAAGACTGTAAAAAAAGGAGATAATCCTGACCTTTTATTTTGCTTATGGCCTACAGAGCCTAGTCATCATCATATAAATTAAGTATGTGAAGAGTGGTGTCCCACTCATACATGACTGGATTTTGAGAGTCATGTCTACTATGTCATCATTTAACACCATTGATTGCTCTTTAATTTTGAGTCAATGTTAACACAGATCTGTTTGAAACACTTCACACAGGCTCTATAGCCAAGGTAAGTATCAGTGCTGTATGAAAATATGTGTGAGGGATCTTTTGCTGTGCAGTTTGTTTCATCTGGCTTCATATTCACTGATCACTGGTCAGATGGTGAATTACTTAAGATTCTTACAATGCTTTTCTAGAAAGAGTGGAAATCAAGGCAATTTAGCTGTAGGTGGTAGTTATCAGCCACTCTTTTGCTAAAAAGCATTCCACTAAAGTTCTTCCATGCTCTCATTATTAACGTTATTCAATATTTTCTTTGTTTTCAAAGAGTGATTTCAGATGCAACATCTGCGATATCCTAAGTTTAAGGAGGATGTTTTTAAATAGTCAAATGAACTTCTCAGTTCTCTCAGTTGCACAGACTTCTAATTTATCAAGATTGCAAACAAAATGCTGGGTTCAAATGAGATATGTGTTTAGATATATTTGTATCAGAAAAAAAGTCTTTTAATTTCTTATCTATTAGATATTTACCTAGCCAGGGCACAGTATTCAGTTGATGTTATCAACTGATGTTGAGTTATCATATCTGTCCAGCGACAACCTGATGCTAAAATATCTTTTGCATTGTAGAACTCAGTGAAGCTTCTTTTAGTGTTTTCTTATTTTCTAAGTATGATGTTTTAAGTATGTTAATGAGGAAAATGTTAAATCCTACAAATTGTAAGAATGCTGTTACCTCCATTCTCTCACTCTCTCTCACACACACAAAGGCCTTGAATGTGTTCCAGCTCAGTAAAGTATCTAGAGAATATGAATACTAAATAAATTTAAATTTAAACATTAGAGTTAAAGATAAAGAATTATTAAAATATTTTTAGGATTTAATATAATTATAAACATCTTTATGACTTCATTAACTTCAAAATTAGTGTTGTATACAAAGCTTCTAGATGGATATTCTTAGTGTATCATAGCTACACATATGTCATATATGTCAGCAGGACATATTCATAACACTGGAAAAATCGGAAAAACACCATGTCACAGCATTCTCTGGTGTTTGTTCTAATATAGACTACTGTCTCTGAAAACAAATAAGCATGCATAGAAGTCAGGTTAATGATCAAAAGATAATTAGCTTTGTAGATATTTTTAAATAATTAAATTGAAAGATGTTGCATTTAGTACTGTATAAAAATAATAGGTAATCATCAAACTATCATAAATCTTCTTTAGTATATTGTCTATGATATGAGTATTCTAATAACCATTTTATATATACATATTTCCTTTTATTCAGTAATGTTAAGGACTGACTTGTCCCGGGTTGTTGGGTTTTTTCATTTTGAAGAGATTTATTTTATAGTAAATGAAAATTTATTGAAAAAAAGTATTGTGAAAATTATTTTCCGAGTATTTCTCAGATCAAGCACGAATTTCACTAGAGGTTGAGGTATTTATCTAATATCTGTCAGGCCCTAGATTCATGGTGGTTTTTTGAGGAATATTTAATTTTTTCTGTGTCAAAAGCCCCTGTTTTAATCAGACAGGGAGGGACTGCATAACAATACAGCCAGCATCAGAGTCTTTTTGTCACAGCAGTGGAAGAGTCATATTTTTAGTGATTGGTATGACTTACAGCAGTGACTTCAACCAGAGTATCCCAAGAAGCTGTCATAACCATGAGATTAGTGGTTACTTTTTTATTGTGAATGCTCTCCTCTTGAAAAGAAAAAAAAAAGCTAAAATAAAAACAACAACAACAACAAACCCTTGAAAGGTCTCAATTTTGATCTAATGAATAATAAAAAGAAAAAAGAATAAAAAGCTTTAAAAAACCCAAACAAAACCAGAGAACAACAAACCATCCCAGCATTTTTTTGGGGGGGAGAGGGGGAAGGGAAAAAACCAATCTGGTTCTTTTAAGAATTTCACCTTCTTTCTTTCAATAATTTCTGACTGAGTATAATACTTGGTTTGTTTATTTTTTGTTTAGTTTGACTTTTTTTTTTCAATTAGTTTGCTTGAAACAGTGGAATATGACAATTAGCAATGGTTCTAGCAGCTGTTTTTTTCTGTGTGCAAAATTCTGCCAGGTATAAATGTCCTTTCTCAGCTGTGAGCTCTTTCTACTTTAAGAAACTAAATTAGTATTACATTTTTGTGGTTTTGTTGTGGATGTACCACAGCCTTCTGCCTATATAGTGTCTGGTTTAGCCTCTATTTCACTGGTGGTGCCTTGATAAATTCTAGTTTCTGTTGAATGTAATAATCACTGTCCTTCTTGTCTCTGCAGCACAGCTAGTGATAATACCCTTTTCTAGTTCTCATCGACAATCCTGACAGTTTATTTGGAAACTGTGCTTACAATTGTTATTATCCAGTACAAACTAAGCTGGTGTTCCTAACTGAGCAGGCTTAAGTCTCTTTGTGATG
The DNA here is from genome assembly GCA_013400335.1 of Eurystomus gularis. NCBI lineage: Eukaryota > Metazoa > Chordata > Aves > Coraciiformes > Coraciidae > Eurystomus > Eurystomus gularis. Next base: position 106,320 of record VZZY01000386.1, read on the forward strand.
AATATAATTGATAACAGGACTTAGGATAAAGTATCTGTGAAAAGACAGCCAACTCAAATATACATAATGAGCACCACATGAGGCTGAGGATTTGGGAATAACTTTGAAATGTGTTTTTAATCCCAATTAACCATTTATCTAAATAGGTTCTTAACTGTTAAACCATAAAGTGTTTCTAATGTATTAAGTTGGGCAGGATGTTAGTATGTGCTGTGATCATTTCAGACATCAGAACTTCATTATTACTTACTTTTGCATGAGGTATTTTGCATTTTTTTTGTTTTCTTTTTATCCTAACACTTCTGAGTCACAATAACTCTGCTCCTTATTACCTGTGTTACTTGTTTTTGTTTAGGGAAAAGAGATTATTTAGATATTACTACTGAAACGAGATTAAATATTGCTGATAGATGCTATGTAGTCTCTAATTTATGATAGTTGTTTCTGCTTCCTGCGTGGTTAAGTGTGGGCTTGTCAAACATTTCCCCCAGTATCTCTTAAACTAGGGTGGCGAGTGCAGATTTACATGCTTGGAGCTGACTGTTAGTTCTGAGCTACTCTGACAGCTCTGGCAAAAGTCCTTCTTTTTATGGCAGCTGTGAATGTCATCTGTCATCTTCAAACATGTTGTCACCACAGCTACTTAATATTTAGGTGGAATATTGGTCTATACCTACAAAGGCTGTGCCTAAGCTATTTATAAATTTATATAAATAGACTTTGCTTCTTCATACTTGTGTTTAATTTGTTTTGTTTTCCTGTCAGTCATGAATTAAGTAAATCAGTAGTATATGACACCTGGGCACAGAAATACAACAGCACAAGCTCATCTTCTCCCTTCCTCTTTGAATGAGTAATTGAAGGAAAAGGTAAGGGAGTTTTTCCAGCCCTTCAAATCTTTTTAAGTTCTATCTGCTTCTATAAGAGCTAATAATGAAAAATTTTACCAGCCCATGGTAGGGGGATTGGAACCAGATTATCTTTAAGGTCCCTTTTAACCCAAACCATTCTATGATTCCAATTTTCTATGTGAGAGATGGATTTCATATTTGGTAATACAAATAGGAGCATGGCATTCTCACAGTAAGGCATCTTCTCAGAAGAAAGTCTGAACTAAAAAGACATTTCAAAAAGCTAAGACAAGCCAGAAATTTTCTATTTAAGGGTAATATCTGTGCTCTCCAGGCATAACACAGTTCACACATAGAATATACCACCACAGGGACTAGAAATTGATTTCTTGATTTTTTTCCCAGTTGCCTTTCTGACTTTGTGATACGTGGCCTAACAAATAGTTTTTCTCTATCAGAGAAGCATAGTAAATTAGTCATTAAATAATCTAGTCCCCAGCTAGCAATGAGCCAAGGAACATACAAGTATTTTCTATACCATCACACAGTTAATTTTTATTTTAGATTTTGTGCAAATAAGGAGAGGTAGTCCTATGCTTAGCCAGAAGATTGAGAGTCAGTGATTAAATATTTTATTCTTTGTATCCTCTGGAAAGTCATCTATATTTTGTATGCATCACAACCATTAAATAGAAATACTGAACTCGGCTTGGATCATGTTGCTTCATGCCTGTGTATAGCTCACTTGTTTGGCAGACAGCTGATTTACATGATCAAGAGTATTTGTATCTTGCCATGTAAATTTGTTACTGAGGACTTCTAATGGGTCTCTTCATCATGAGGACACGTCAGTACTTCTTCATGTTCCAAATGCACCATATTTAGCTGGTCAATGGATGACTCTGGGCACACTAGGAGCAGCCATGCAGAGGCTCTGCACTGAAAATGGAGCAGGCAGCAAACCTGGCTGAGTTGATTTTTCTGGAGGAAGTATTATTTCTGACAAGTTTGGTAATAATAATAGTTAGGTGTCCTACTGAGTTGCTGTGAGATTTAATTCATTAGTAGGTCTTACTCTTTCACGTGAATGTAGCTCTTGATTTTGGTTGAGAAATTTATGTTAGCTCAAGACAAAGGAGGATTAGATTGTGTAGCTACAAATCAAATAACTGGGCAGAAAGTACCTATTTCAGACACAAACCCTTATGAAAATTTCTCTTGTAACATCGGTAACAATAATAAAACACGGTAGTTTCTCTGTTTGGAAGACATAGGATGTCAGAGTTTGAACTCCAGATTTATGCCATTGCTTTGAAATAAAACATAATAAAATAATTAAAATGTTTTTTCTCTCAGATGATTAGCCTTATAGGAGGAAACTGCCTGCCTACATTTTTGTAGGTATATATGGTTAGAACTTATTGTGAAATGTGATCTATGAAAAGGTTTATTAGACTGTGTTAAGAATCTGTGTGACAAAATCTTCCACCTCTTCCTTAACTTTGGAACATCTGCTCTTTTAACCCATATACATATTTTCCTAGAAGCCAAAGTTCAATATGAAACTCAAATGCAGAATTTTCTTTGCAGCATGAAAGTTTTACTTTATACTTTAGTTCTAGACTTATAAGAAGCTTTCCAAATATGTCTTTTTCTTGTATTTTTCAACAGTATGATAGCCTTGCAGATGTTGTTCTATCGAAGTTTATTGACAGTCTACCAATACAGGAAATATCAGTTACTGAATAATGAGCGTATTTGTAATTTTTCCTGGCAAACACTTCAGCTTCAGTTCTGGAACTGTATTTTTAAAGGGAGTCCTGAGATCAGCCTATAGCAGAAGATTCATTCTTCTGAAAATAGTTTGATTAAATTATATGTAGTTCTATGGGCTGAATGCCATTCCAAGGCCTTTCTTTTAATCCATCATGTCTGACACTATCACAGCAGCCCATCACTTCTCCCTGCAGCACCCCATGGTGTGGCACCTGCTATGCTGACTGGTATTTCTAACTTTCTCAGTAATTACATGTGAATGTAACTGTTGCATAAGTATCCTAATTTCTTGATGAGTGATCGCTGCTATACCTTGTTGGTGTGTTATTTTTGTTCCTCTTTATAAACCCATAGCCAGATGAACTTGCTTTGATGAAAGACTATAACACTGCTGAAACGAAGGAAATGTCACTTAGTAACTTTTATTATGGCTTACCTATTTTAAGGGGCTATTAATAGTGTAAATTATCATAGTCCTCCTGATAGTGAGGGTGCTTTAAGAATTTACCCTGAGGATTAACCTCACATATTTGTATTACATGCAGAAGAGTAGCCTCCAACAGACCATTACTTTAGATAAGTAAGTACTCTTACTTTATGTATCCAAATTGTTTGATAAACGTATATAGAGAATTATGTGAAATCATATGAAAAATATGGCCTTTTAAAATAGTGTTAATTGATTGCTTTGGGTTTTTTTTAACTTCTAAGAAAAACTTTCTATAACTTGGTGTCCAATAGAATGATACGATAAAATGTATGTTTTCTATTGCCATTTTATTTTCAGCTTTTTAAACTGAATACTATTGGGCAACATTAATAAAAAAATAAATTATCAAGTTGAGGTAATTATTCAGAGTACTTTTAAATAAGCAGATAATTCTCCGGGTATTTTATTTATGTGGAAAAATATTAAAACCCATTTTTGTGCTCATTTGCCTTATAGACATATTTTAAACTTTTCCTGAGTGGGTTCTGATTTGGGTGTTTAGACTTCAGTCTACGGCAAGAACTAATAATTGTCTTCATGTCTGTCGAAAAATAAAGTAGATGCTTTTGTGGTCTACTAATTTAAGTTGTTAGTGTCAGGTAAAGATTTTTAAAATGTGATTTGTTTTAACAGCATCACTTAACATGATTTGATCTCTGTAGGAGGAAGGCAGTTCATTATAGAGCTCTCTATTTCTCAGCTGGCTCCACCACTTCACAGCACAGTACTGTTTATTTTTTTAGTAGGTCATTGGTTTCCACAGTAGGTCATACTTTCTGCTAAACAGCTTGGCCTCCTATGGAGAAAGAATCTGTGACCTTCTAAGGCTTCCTAGCTTGGGAGATGTCAGGTCTGCATTAAAGAATAACTCTTTAATCAGAAGAAAATCTTCACTGATTAAGTGTTAGGACCTACAGACTTTTTCAATGAAATTTTTAAGCTCAGCACTTCACAGGAAAGTGCATAGCAAAATATTGTTAAAAAAATACATATTTTTATATAGAATACTGAAAAAACAGGTTCTTTCTGTAACTCCAATGCTGTTTGTAGATGCCTGAGGTTAATTTATTTTTGCATTTGTGTGGAGTCACATTCTGTGGAACAGAAATGGAAGAAAAGATACCTCTTTTTCTTACTTTCCGCAAGCTTCAGCATCTGTTCATGATATATGTTCCATATGAGCTTTCAAATTCTACTCGATAATATTTTTTAATGAGCAGAATGACAGTTAAAAATATTTTTCTTCCCCACCTCTGCAGTGTTGGATCTTTTTTGGTTGAGTTTTGGTTGGTTTTTTGTTGTGGTTTTTGTTTGTTTGTTTGTTTTAAAAAACCCTCAACTTTTAATTAAGAAAAACAATTGGGAAAACAGAGTACATTCCTGAATTTTGTGTGTAGTGCTATTTGTGTTTTCTTTCCTACTTTTATATGACCCTTTATAAAACGTCCTTTAATTAGAATGGGTGAAATTTAGTTTTTGCTAACATTGCATACAGATGTAAACTGTATGCTATTTTAGATTTGTGGACACCTTTCAATGTACAAGATATTATATATAGCAATGTAATCCATCCTATATTTTCATGTGTTTTATTTACCAGCTCATATCAATAATTTAGAAGAATTTTTTTAACTTATCTGCTGCAAATTGACTCTATGAAATTGTGAAATTAATCTGCTGTTCCAATCTCAGCTTTTAAATTTGCTGCATTATATTACAAGCACATCTTTCTCAGATATTATGACTTCACAGCTAAATGCTTGAAGAAACAAGTACTTCTTATAGACCTTTTTAGAGAACTTTCTGCCTCTGAACTCTGAAGTTGACTAAAAAAATAAGAAACCTCTACAAAGCCAAGCCCTCCAAATAAAAAATACAACCCACATTTATTTTTTTTTTTTTTGCAGTTTTATACTGTTATAGGGCATTTGCCCACATTAGTTAAAGAAAAAAAGAAGTAAAAATAGGTCCCTTATTGTGCAATTCATGCATGTTTCTCAAGGTGAAATAAGACTGAATATGAGGAGTTTTAGGCACCTATAGTGGTATTTTTCCTTCAAAGAATGAAGAGTCTCTCAGTAGGGTTCCTAGGAAATTTACTTTAGTATATATTACTGCTGCTTGTTCCCAGAAAAATTTTACAGTGTTGTCAGAAAAAAATATCATTACAGGGCCTGAGAGTACACCATCTTTTTCATCTCTAGACCCAGCTAGGTCCTTAGATCACATGTTCATTTGCATATCTTCTCTGAGAATTTAATAGAACAGCAATATGCAAAGTCAACCATGCATCTACCAGGCTGGGATTTAAGTAAAGCAGAGACCTTCCACTCAGCAAGGTACACTGAAAGACTCTCCTTTTACATGTTATTTTTCACAGTTGGGACTATAGTCAAAAATTCAGCCCATGCCGTGTTCCCCTCTTTTTTTTCTTTTTTTTTCAGAGGGTTCAAACCCATCTCATCCTCCAGCAAAACATTAAGGGCATGAAGAGTGAAATGAAATTTTTCCTTATGTTCCGATGGACATTTGAATGTGCCCATTGCCTTGTGTCTTGTCATTGGGCACCACTGGACAATGCCTGGATCCTGTTTCTTTGCACTCTCCCTTCAAGCATTTAAGTACATTGATGAGACCCTCTGTGCACATTCTCTACGATGAACAGCCTCAGTTGTTTCAGCCTTTCCTCACAGGAAATATAATCCCGTTATCTTAGTGGCATCTCACTGGACTCTCCAGTATGTCTACCTCTCTCCTGTACTGGGGAGCCCACATTGGACCCTACCTATTAGAATTATGGGTGCATCTTTTTGAAAAGGAAACCTAACTGTAACAAGAAGATAATGCTTTCTAAAACTATGTGTCTCATCTCAATTTCTTTTTTGGATCCAAGAAACTTCTACGGGTAAGGTATCTTCTTTTATCTTTGGTCCCAAATTGGAAGTGGACTGAGTGGGTTATTTTGCAGGCATATAAGTTCTATAATTAAGCACTGATCCATAAAGGACATTTGAAAACTACCAAGTGTTTTGATTCCTTTTGTGGATTCTCTCTCCCTTGTGAAGCTCTTCCTAAAAAGTAGTGTAATGGTACATTTTGTGAGCATAGGACAGTACTAAATTAGTCTGTTGCAAGACCATATTGAAATTTTTGCACATTTCTGCTGGAAGTCCAAATGTGGCCTCTCTTAGATGCATACAAAGAAAGTTGCTTCCAATGTTTTATATTAGGTGTTGTTGCATTTTACAACAATAATGTATGCCAGGGTAATACTAAAAAACTGGAAAACTGAGAATATGTTAATAAGATTAATAAAGATATGAAAACAATATTTCAAGCTATTTGTAGAGAGTTAATTGACATTTAAGAAATCAGGTAGAAAAAAAGGGAGTCTTATTTAATATTTAAAAGTTATTTGAAGAAACATTCACTGTAAAGCAATTATAAAAAATTGTGATTTGATCTCTGGAAATTGCTGCTCAGCCACCTAGAGAAAACACTGAGCATGCTGCTAGACAGCCTGTTAAATAAGTGCAGTAACCTCAGTAGCTGTTTAAGTTATTTATGTCCAGTGTAGTGTACCATACAGGAATCTGTCACTATACATACTTAGACACACACTTCTATGGAAGTGATAGCTATGTGATAAGCACCATAACTATTTACCACCATAAATAGTTATTAGGGCTACCATATGCTTGGGTTGCCTCATGCGTGTTCTCTTCTCTTCCCAGAAAGTTTTTCTCTAGACTGAAAAAGCCTACCTTGGCTCCCTGCTGCAACTCTCAGATGTTTGGCAGTCTGGTTGGAAAAGTGTCTCTGAATGAGCTGGTGGGCATCCCATGGTCAGAAACAGAAGCAATGAATCTGATACCAGGATCCACATGTGCCTGCATCCACAAACGACCTGCACAGCATCTATGCAGTACTTCTGACAGGTCCTAGAAGTATCTTGCTTGCTTTGTGACTTCAGGGACTTGGTCTGCTTGTGCATAGTTGTAGCGGATGATTTTGCCTTTACTATCCAGAAAATACTTAGTAGAAATATGAGCATCCTGTTAGGTCTTAGTGTCTGCTCTACCTAACGAGATTTAAGTTCTTTAATAATACAAATCTGAAGGTATATATCTTTAAATAAATTAGATTTCTTTGTTTTGTTCAAGTAATCTGTTTTAAGAGTCATTTATTATTCTCCATCAAAAAATTATGTCTGAAATAAGGTGCTGAAATTATATTTGGAGAAGTTGCAATGTTTGGCTAGTAACAAATATTCTTTATGTAAAAAGACTGTGGATATAAAGTGTCATGTGTTTCTGCTATGTTGAAAACAAGATGCTTTGGAAAGGAGTCTGCAGCCTGTGAAAGCTCTTTTCTTCAAACTGCAAGCTTGCAGAAATGGAGAATCTTGTAGCATGTTATAGTACTGCATGAAAAAGCTGCATTGGTTGTTTTTAGGGTTTTATGCTTGGGGGTTTTTTGTCCAATGTCTTTAGGGATTATATAGGAATGGAAATTGTATCTATTTTTGATAAGACACTTTTTTATTCACAAAGGCTTGAGGATGTCTTCTCTTATTTCCTTGAGTATGTCTTATTTCCTATATTACAGATTTGACAGGCTGAGAAAAGAATAATAAATTCTGTCCTGTCATCACTATTTCAAAGCTTAGAAGACCATCTTGAAAATCTACCTCAACATATGTAATTTTAGTACAATTATAATGAGAATAACATTTGACTTGTATGGCATCTTAAGATATTTCAGAATGCTTAAAAATAAAATGGCTTATATAAAAAAAAAAAGTCATGTTATGTACCAAATGGTATAAGGTACTGTCTCCCTGTCTCAAGTCATAATAATTGGAGAGAGATTCTACATACATTATAGATAAGCAATATTTACTTGCTAGAATAGATTATTTTGAAAAAAATATTTAAGAATATGGCTAAAATGAACATATTTGGCAATGACTACATGTTTTGTAATAATGACTTATAAAAGTGAAGGGTATAAAATATCCTCATCGCGAGTCACAGCAGCCATATAATGAACAAAACCATTCATGATTATGCTTCATTACCTGGTTTTGCACATTTTTTTATATCTGAGTGCCTTTGCATATTTTCAAAAAGTATCTGATTTTATTCAAAATTTTGAGGTTTTGACTCAAAGTCATTTTCCCCACAATGCAAGGAATAGACAGGAAAATACGTACTTTTTAAGTTGTTTCATCTCTAGTACTAGTGAGAACACTAATGAAGAAAGGTTGATCTGTCTTAGTTTCCTTTCCATCTTGTGTTTATATTTCCTATTAACTGCTGACATAATGTAAATGGTGTAGTCTAGTTGTTAAACAAATGAGAGCCACTGTTTACTGAATTTTAACCCTGTTTTGTCCAGTCCCGATGTCATGTTCTTAGGCAAGGCACTTCTTATCTCAGTGTTACAGACAAGAAAGGTTTTTTCCTATCTGCCCAACAGGGATGTTAAGAGGATTAATTTGTTAAAAGCATGAAGATTTAAGCAAAAGCAAAGCATTGCTATTTGTTTGATTCCTGTTGGAGTACAGGATCCTAAACAGAACAAAGTTTTGAAAACTCAAGACATTTACAATGTAGCATTGCAGACGTAATCACAAAAACTCTTGCAGTCACATTGAGAGTTTTAAGACTTCATCATTTCTGGATCTGGTTACCACCCTTGGACATTGCTTTAACTGACAACTCCTTGTCCACTTCAGTTGATGAGAGAGAGAACTGGTGACTTTAAGCTTCTATGGAAAATGGTTTAAGCTATTTTACAGTATTCTCCCACTCCGAATAATGAATATTCATGTATTCACTCATTCATACATTTATTTAATTTTGGCCAGGGAGCTGGTACCCTGGAGGATTTAGAGGGCAATTTCTTGAGGTGTTTGAGTTACATTGCCACAGTAAGTCTGACTGCTTTCTCTACTATTTACTTCATTTTGTTTAGAAGATACTACCCACCCAATATCTGACAGGGGAAGCTTAAAGGTGTCACCCCACAATGCTGTAAACAGTGGTTCCCAGTCTTGCCATATTTCTTTGAGGTTGTGTTGTTATGGCCATCTGAGGGGAATTACCCCTGTCTCAAAGTACATCTTTTTCTTTCATATACCACTTTACTGGAGGTGACTAGCGGAAAAAGTTTTAATTAAATCTTTCTTATTTCCTTTAGTGGGAAGCCTTAATTTTGGTAAGCCTCAATTCTTCTGTTTGTGTGAACTCTGGTCTGTGGTTTGGGCTTTTCTTTACCACTCTTCCCAAGTGTGCCACGTGAATAGTTTTCTCCAGGTTTTTACCTGCCCTGGAAATTATATGTGATTCCACTCTGCCCTACAACACACTCTTTTTATTCCCTTTCCAGTGCCAGCTGGCCAGGCTTTTTGCTTTAGCTGGAGTCAGACATGCACACTTTTAGTTTGAGCCAGTCTCAGGGTGGGCTGGCACAGCTCCTTCTGCCAGAGCTGTCAAGTTTCATGACCCAAAATAACCCACAGGAGCTGTAAAGGGGTGAGACTAAGAACAGTAGCACAAATGATGTAAACAAGACTACTGAGTGTGGGAGCTTACTGCATGGGAATGTATCATTTGCTGTGGTATTGATGGAAACCCAAGACAAATGCATTTATGCATTTTCATAGAGAGCAAGAGACGTGAGGGAGTTTTTGTATTAATAGTTATGCTGTCGACAGACATGAAAAACAGATCAAGCTGCTTGATTAATTTTTGACAAGGAAAAGAAAAGCCACAAAGACCCCAAAATAATGAATACTTCATTCTTTTGTTGTTGCCCCTAACATACCTGTGAAAATAAATAGTTACCTGCTTGAGTTATAGCAATTAATTAGCTCTGACCTATCAAAACCAAAAGAAAATAACAAACCTTCATTCTTGGTTAGGGCTGATTAGACTCAGTGACCTTGTACTGAGCCGTGATTTTGTTGCTACATAAAAATCAGGGTTTAAAACTGGATATTGAAGAACTTTGTATTCCTGTGGGAGAACGAAAGAAAAGAGAAAGAATTTTAATGCTTTTATTAGCACATAGTTATAAGCTATCTCTATGTCATTTAAAAAATCACGAAAGATTTTTAGTGGTAAAACAATATGGCTTTAAAGATGCAAGATAAGAAGAGCTGGCTTTTCTGTACCATTTGAGAGTTTCTCCATCAACTTATTATATCCGTTATACAAAGAAGGGAGCACTTTTTCACTGATGCGTATGCAAGCCACTGTGCCTGATGATTTACAAGCTGAAAAGTATGGTTTTGTCTGTGTTAACTTTTCAGACAACTAATCTCAAGGCCCAGAATTTCTTGAAGTTTATATGACAATAAACAGACATGAAGATGATGCTAATGTGTGGGGTGTCTTTCTGGGGAAGTATGAATGTATTTTTCTCCCAGGTCCATCAGTGCTTTTGCCAGTTATGTATCTAATAAATCATTTTCAACTATCCAGGCATATATATTTGTTCTGGCTTATGTTCACAAGGGTTCGTAACAATAGGATGAAGGGTAATTGTTTCAAGCTAGAAAAGGGTAGATTTAGGTTGGACATTGAGTTGGCTAACCCCATGCATTATGACGACGCCATTAAGAAAAAAAGGAGAATAACTGTTGTAGGAGATTCCCTCCTCAAGTGTACAGAAGGCTCAATATGCCAACCAGACCCATCTTACAGGGAAGTCTGATGCCTCCCTGGGGACTGGGTTAGAGATGTTACTAGGAAACTCCCTGGTCTGTTAGGGCCCTCTGATTATTACCCACTACTGTTTATGCAGGTTGGCAGTGATGAGGTTGTGGAGAGAAGTCCAAAAGCAATCAAAAGGGATTTCAGGGTACTGGGATGACTGGTTGCGGGATTGGGGGTATAAGTTGTGTTTTCCTCAATNGGTATAAGTTGTGTTTTCCTCAATCCCTTC
>VZZY01000387.1:3959-49705 GCA_013400335.1 Eurystomus gularis
AAAAAAAAAAAAAAAAAATAAAAAAAAAAAAAAAAAAAAAAAGCAATAGAGAACACCCTACTAAGCAATTACAGCAAATGAGAAAACTTCTTTAAAAAAAGCTGTACTTATTTATACTGGCATTTTGGAATGAACAAAAAACAATCACCATTTGTGAATAGTTTAATGCCTTGATTATCAGATCATACAATCTTATTTCTTACTATTGGATGACTTGCTTTTATGTGGTTTGTATGTTTATTTTTATGGTGTAGATTTAGGAGGACAATGTTTGTAATTTTAGTTGGAAAAGTGTCAAGTGGATATTTTGTTGCTCATTTTATCAGTTGTATGAGAACAAATCAAGGGTTTGAGAGAACAGACTCCAGTAGTGCAGGTATACCTTCCATATTCAGAAGTACCCTAAAGCTCTGCTTAACTTTAAACATTTATCTCAGTCACACATAAAAATAATTTACTGAAGTGGAGTGTTTGATTCTGCCTAGTAAACAAAGGCATCTGAGATGCCCTGCAGCATTTAAATGGGGCTGATATATCTGACAAAGAGCCTACAGGAGCTATGTGCCATCCTGCACTCACAGGTGGATGTCAGGCAGGATATCCCAAAGCAATTCAAATGGGAGTTGACCTCTTGTCAACAGGGAGTGAACAAGGAGGAAATGAATTGAACCCATTGTTTCAATACTTTCTTCAATGAAATTTCATTTTTGGAGAGGTTAGACTCTCACTGCTTTCACATATATAAACATTGTGAAATGTGGAAATGTATGTTTCTAGAGGAGAACCTATTTTTGTGGAATATACAGAATGTCCAGAATATGAAGGTGTGAAGGAAAGTAAATTAGAGAGAGGCTAATTCTGTACAGCTGAAGTGTTTCAAAGGTTGGGACAAAGGAAAAATACTCCCCACAGCAGTTTTAAAGACTGAATGAAAAGTGACACAGATAGGATATTAAAATAACTAAACTGCCGCTGTTATCATCCCAATGGATTGAAAACCTGAAATTAAATCCATCTCTCCAGAACAAACTGGTACAGTAGCCCTGATGAAAGAGTCTCAAACTTTATTTAGTACAGTTTTCTTAAAAACAACTTTGGCTTTAAATTTATGAGTACCAGTGCCTCATAGTTCCTTTTCTTCAGCTGCTGTGGGGAGTATGAAGGAAACGCCTTTAGATTTGAGGAGCATTTGGCTGCAAGAAATGCTATGGCATTCTTCCTTAACTACCTTAGGTAAAATCAAGAACTAAAATCAGAAAACAATCAATGAAGAAAAAAAGGATGTTTCTCAGTGATACTGGCAGCACATTTTTAAACTTGAACTTGAACTAGGCAAAAAAGAGGAGTTTGAAGAGGATTTTGGAAAAACTACTTTTCCTCTTACATATGTTTAAACTTTGTAGCTCTGCATGAATTAGGTTTTCTAGTTTATTGATGAGTTCCTCTCAGAAATAACAACTGATCACACATTTTTAACAGAAATGGTAGTACACATTCTGATATTTATTGATAACCATCAAAACTCCAATATAACACCACTTCACAATTTTATGGTATTCTGTCAACGAAGTGTATCTAGTTATGCCATGTATTGTCCAAAGCAAATAGTAAAATATGCAGTGTTATGTCCTTCAATTGCCAAGTTTAAAGAAGAAACAAATAAAATGATCCTATAGAAAAAGATATTTTGAACTCTACCTGTGTTGTAACATAACCAGAGAAGCTAGAATTATTTACATTCCATCTAATTTGCTAAATGTTTTACCTGTTTGAGTAGCAAGAGGTAAATTGTTGAAAATACTTCTGAGATACTGTACTCAAATGAAATCTGCAACAGGATGTTTTAAAAAGGACTTTTAAAACTGAAAAATCAATTAATTTTCTTTTAATGACTGTGAAGTGCTTTGCACAGTTTCAAATTCAGGCCATAGACTGTTAAAAAATACATCACTTTCCAGAGGAAACAGTGATGAGGAAACAGAAATGAATGCATTTGCAAAAGGCATACTTAACTTTAAAAGGTATCAGTGAAGCACAAGGAAGTTATACACAAATTCTTATTAAGCAGAAAAAAAGAAGTGATATAAAATCAAAGTAAATGAAGTGTGTTTGTAATATTTTCGACACTTTAATAAAAAAGTTCATCTTTTACCTATTGCAATGCATTGTTTATACATTCCTCATTCCAATTTAACCATTCAAATGGGCCCTGAGAGTAATACACTGATCACTCCTAGCCAGGAAAGAGATCCTTTGGAACTTTTAAGTCAAAAAGAAATGGTTATTCTCTAGTTCTAGCCAGATTCCAGTTTACATTTTCCCTTTATATCCTACAATTGCAAACTTTTGACCTTGCAAAGGAAGAAGTATTTCTTCATTTCTTTCTGTGCAAACTGGTTTACAGGGCTATGGCAGATCAGATGTCATGTTTAATCTTTCAAATACTAGGATTTCATTGTTACGCAGAAACACATAATATGTTTTGGGGTACTTGGGAAGGAAATTACTACTTAACTATTAAGTGCTATTAAATTGTTCCTAATTTTAATTATATATATTTTTTAATTCTCCTAATTTTTCCGGATTGCACAAACATAAGCTGAATTTCCCCTGACTTATTTGTACATGTTATCATTATTTCAAAAGTAGCCTTGAGAACAAGTACAAAATCTGCCTTCTGTCTCTGACCAGCCAATATTTTTGCATAGTTGATAATAGTTTGCACAGTCAGTACCTTGTTCTTAAAAGACAGACTCTGTAAGACTATTATATTTACCTGAACCTGAACTGTCTACACTGGGATGAAAACAACTTCTATGGGCGTAAAAGCAGACACACTGAGAACCCTCTCAAGCAAGAAAAGGAAGTGGATGAGGAATTATTTAACGCAAGAACACCCTTAGAGGCAGAAGAGTGGTGGTACAGGGTAGGTAAGTCCTCACTTTGCTGTGTCTTCTAAATTTTGGGGTCCTGAGGGCACCAAGGAGGCTGTCTGGCCTTCCCATTCTAGTCTATTGGGAGCTCCATTTCAGCCCCCAACCTGAGGTCACCAGTCCCTGCCCCAGGGAAGCAGCATGACACAGGTTTCCAGATCCACAACAACCCTGCCCTGCTCACCTCCAGTGGGGGCACCCCGTGCCCCCTAGCATGCTGGAACAGGGCCAGGAAGCAAGTCCAGCAAGGAAACAGCTGATGGGACATCATATTCTTCTGGCACTCCTCTTCTGCTGTATCATCAATGCATGACATTGCATAAACTTGTATAAATTAAGTCTGTATGTACATCCAACTGGTCTAAAATCAGACACATGAAACCTAGAAACCACAGATAGCTTCAATTACTGTTATCTTGTTGTAGAGCGTGAACAGCGAGACAGCAGCGCCGGCACCAGTAACCCCCGTGCTGAAGCGCTACGGTTTTTCTCCTTTTTGGAGGTTTTTGAGGTGGACAGGGTGTTCCCTGACCCCGGGAAGCCTGAGGGAGGAAGGAGAGACCCGGCAGCACCCGATATCTCCTGCGGGAGAGACCGAGAGGGTCACGTGACTGGGGGCATTCCTGGGGAAACCGCGGGAGGTTTAAACACAGCAAAAACAGAAGTGGCGCTCAGAGCTTGAGCAGTGGAATAGCAGCACCTTCCCGTGTATTGGCGTGCAGCCAGCAGGGCGCATGGCTGGGGAAAAGGCCCAAGCAGGAGCAGCGATAGTGGTGACCCAGACAAAAGCTCCTGCAAGAAAGTGTGGTGACTCAGATAGAGGCCCCATGGAAGCATGCAGTTGTCCAGGTCCATAGGAATCAGGAGCACCAAATTGCCTGTATATGTTTGCAATGCAATGGCTATAATGTGAATTTTACCATGCAATTAAACTGTAAAATAAAAGAGCTGAAGTGTAGGATTGGTAGAAATCGAAATAATTTCTGTAACTTGAATTCACTTGCTTGTACACATGCAGAATGGCATTAAAGACCTGACCACATACTTAAGATCCCTGCTACAATCAGTGCTTATGGTTGCAGGAATTTTCTGTATTTGTATTGAAATCAAAGAGACAATGAGATAAAGTTCTTATGATTAAGATAAACTTTTTCTACCTTGTGATTCTGTTCTTAACAAAGTTCTGTTTGACAATACCTATAATGCTGCTTCTTTGCCTTACAGAAACAGCATTAAGCCATATTTGCAGAATTCTTGGGTTCTTTCACTGCAATTTAAGCTAATTGAACTTGTGCTTTGCATGTATATAGCTGTATTAAAATGCTGAGACTGCTAAAAAATCAAGTAAGTACTCCTCCATGCTTGACAAGCAAAACTAACACACTTTTTCCTCGATTTTGGTTTTCATCTCTATTTATAAACAAACAAAAAATAAAACTAGTGCCACCTAATCTCAGAGTCATTGTGAAAATTCATTAATACATATTTAGGATGTGTTTTGATGTTATAATAGTAGTTTTTAAAAAACACCAGTCCAAAATATTGACTTTGTATGAAGTACAGGTTTGGATAATACATGGTAAAAAAGGTCTAGTTAAAAAAAATTCTTGGAAAACTCACAGAAAGAGATACATGCAAAGAGTAGTGTATGAGGTGTGATTCTTAGGGAAAAAAAATACTACTACATTCAACTGACACTGAGGAGGGAAAAAATAGTTTTATTACAAACTTTCCCTGTTTTGAGTTGTTTAGAACTCAACTTCAATCTTAATATTCTTACAACGTGGCATGAAGTAATTAAAATTGTTATGCGAGTATGAAGAAAGTAAATAATTGATTTTAAAAGTGGGTTATTTAATCAAAATTATTATTTACTGAAGTATTTTTTCATTGTTTCTAAACCCAGCCATCTGGCAATATTAAAAGAAAAGTTGACTTTCCCTCACAAGGTACCAATTTGAATTTCAAAATCATAGATTTGCTTCATAATTGCCTGAAGTTTGAATGTTATTTCAGTTATCAGCAATCAGCTGTTTAAAAATAGTGTACTTAAATCATAGATCTACATTTTTTCTGGGACATTTTCCCCTTAAAATTGACTTGACATTTAAAACTTCAGCTTTTTCACAGTGTGCATCCTGTCTGCAATTATGTTGCAACCCACTCAGCCAGTCAGGTCTGTGCTTATACAGAAGACTGTTAAAAGAACACGTGCTTATGGATAAAATAGATAGCAATTCAGCACACACACAAAAAAAGAAAAAGAATGAAAGAACAAAAGAAAGAAGATAAGACATGTAGATTTGTGAACTGGACCTTCTTAAAGACACCTGTTACACCATATTGTGGGATATATAGTATTTTTACAATAAACGCATATTATATAGTCGAGTCTCTCCCCTGCTTCAGTAATTACAGGATCCACAGCAATCAACCTTTTTCTAACATAGTGGAAGCATTCATTTAATCTTATCTCATATCTTTCATTTGTAATATGGAGTAGAAATTAGTAACAGTGCTTGTGTCCTTTTGTCATAACCCGATAAAACTTTGTCAGGGAATGATGATAAGAGGTCTGGGTTTCCCTGCTTGCAAATTTTATTTAGAGAGTAGCCATTGCAGAAACTCTAAATAAATGCTTTACGGATCATGGTATGTGTGACCAACCTGTTTACACAAAAATTTTATACACATTCAGTTTCTAGAGTTACTCCTAATTTATGATGGCATACAGGAGGAACTGGAGCAAGTTAGCCTCCTGTTCTGTGATCATATGTCTACAAAACTTGTGGTACCTGCTAGTTTAAAGTTTGCTTAAATTTTTCTATTCTACTGAGTCAACAGTTTTGTAGCTGAGATGCAGATGTAATCTCCACTTTACTTACTTGCTTCTCCATGGATTTGCAAATCTCATAATGCAATTCATGCATTCATATAAACTGATATGGGAAAAACTGAAAATATAATTCCAAGTGAATTTACATACATACACGTCTTTTCATGAGCAGTGTAAACTGTGAACCTTTGTTTAATTGATTTAGTTTCGTATTTGTATTCACCTATACAAAAGAAGCTTTAATATTTTTAATTACTGTGCAATTTATAGTATCCCTGTCTTTCAAAAATGCTCATATTCTGCAACAAAAATACAGTACAATCTTTACTGTAGGCTGAAGGCTGAAGCCTTTACCACAAAGGAGATCTTTTGTGCATTTCTCTTCCAGTCAGAATATAGCAATTTTCATGAAATCTGCAGGAATTTAGGCTGAAATGTGTTTGGAATTCACCTACATGTTCAAAACCTAAAAGGTAAAAACTAATACACAAGAAGAGGCAAGTAGGAAAGAAGAACCTAAACTAAATTGAAAAGAAACCGTGTATCAATTATGTTTTCTATCCAAAACTTTCAAAATTTTGTGTGACTTTATCAACCTCTTGAAGAAAATTCCCATTACAAGCTAAAATGTTAAAGAAAGAACATCCCCTAGAGGGCTGCCAAATAAGCATGAGTTCTCTTGCTGCAAGAAGTTGTTTGCCTAATTCAGAAGTTGGTGGCAGACAGCTAAAGTTCCTTCCTAGATGTTAGGACTATACCATAAAATATCCCTAATGTAGTTTCCAACAGTTCTGTTTATCTCCCTGGGGATAAAAGAACCTGCTGTTTTGAAGTGTCAGATTTTATACTGTGTTGCAGTGACTTATTTTTATTTATCTTCCATTCTATGTTTTTCTGAGGCATATACAAAAGTAATCTTCAAAGAGCTAGTTGTACTATTTCCAATTTTTTTTCATATTTAAGCCTTGATTTTAAGAACTGCCTGGAAAACATATATATAGAGCATACATCGTGGACATTACACTCATCATTTTTCTTCACCTTTTGGAAGACAAAAGAAGACTGTCATTCTAAATCAGATTTTAAATGATACTGGTGCTCTAGCCCCTCTCCTATGAAGACAGACTGAGAGAGTTGAGATTATTCGGTCTGGAGAAGAGAAGGCTCTGAGGAGACCTTATTGTGGACTTCCAGTATCTTAAGGGGGCCTATAAGAAAGCTGGTAAGGGACTCTTTAGGATGTTGGGCAGTGGTAGGACTAGGGGGAATGGATCAAATCTAGAGGTTTAATCTAGATTCAGAGTAGACGTCAGGAATAAGTTCTTCACCACGAGGGTGGTGAGACACTGGAACAGGTTGCCCAGAGAGGTGGCAGAAGCCCCATCCCTGGAAGTTTTTAAGGCCAGGCAGGATGGGGCTCTGAGCAACGTGATCTAGTGAGAGGTGTCCCTGCCCATGGCAGGGGCTTGGAACTAGATGATCTTTGAGGTCCCTTCCAACCCTGACAATTCTATGATTCTATGATTCTATGATATTCACTAATTTATAGACATGTATTTAAGTGCACATAGCAGAGCTTGAATAGAAACACTAATGTTGTACTTGCTTCTGTAAAGTTGTTTTGGGGAAAAAAAATAGGACAAAGCAATCTTGGGAATTATTGTTAAAATGATAAAAGTAAAAAAAGGTGGGAAAATACAGATTTTTCTGTAAAATTGTTAGAAACTATGATGTAGTTATTATAAGCTAGGATACAATACTATTTCTTCATATTTAACCTTATGTACATGTATATTTACAATTTAACTTTGCTGTCTCTTAAATGTGTGCACTTAGTAAAAAGCAGAGTTATTCTAGGTGTTTTCTTTTTTTATTTTATAAATACTGCAATTAGCAGAGATATTAGAAGACTTTTTATATATATGTATATCTATAAATTACAGAATTACAACCATATCCTTTATCTTTGAATTTTGTGAAACACATTAGCACTCACTGCAGAAGAGACTAAGCAGCTGAACTGTGCTTTGTAATAATAAATTATTAAATGACTTTTTGTACCTCTTCCAGGTATTAGTGGTAATGAAGATCAAGCTTTTCTGGCTTAATGTTATTTTCCTTCATGAGAATGACTTATTTCTTCTTCAGCTTTCAATCATTCTTATTTTTATGCATTGTACTAGTTCCATAATTTTTGAAAATTCCCCCTCATTTGCTATTTTAATCTATGCTGTTCCCCACTGTGTCATTGCACTTCTCTCTACTTCTGTGCAATGCTGTCCTCAGGCTAACGTGAATAGCATTATGTACATCTCTGAGGTTAGATGCAAATCTAGCCTAACATCTTTTTGTAAACATCGCCTGTAACATCTCTCTTATATCTGTTCAAAAGGCTCAGATATTGTAAGCTGGAATAAACTTAATGCATTATCAGCTGCTATACTACAAGAAATAGCACATGTTCTCACAGCAAAAAGTAGAGGATATACTCATATGTGTGTTTATCTGACACTTCCATTCTACAGCCAGTAAAGCTCCCTCTACGAAGTAACAGATTCAGATGTACAGACATCTAGGGACTAAACCCAAACTGATGCGTAGATGCTGCGATGAAGAATGCAGCAATGGTTGTTGTTACAGGAAAAGGAGAGAGAACCAGTCATTTCAAACACACTGAATCCACAAAGGGGGAAAGCCAGTGTCTGGACTTAATTAAGAAGTGATGTTGAACTATTTGCTTCTGAAGTTTTTATCAAATGTAATACTTCACAGATACATGTGGACTAAAAGATACAAACACAACTCCCAGTGAAACTCCCAATGAATTACTAAAGGGAGGGGCATGGTAGGGAGTCCCAAGGGCAGGCTGTGCCATGACAGAAGGGAAGTTGGGAGCAAGGATGGTAGCAAGGCACCCAAGGCAGTGGCATCACCTGCAAGGTGTCAGGATATTTAACCAGGAAAATCAGGGCCAGAATCAGGACTGGCAACAGGCATCAGGGCAAGTCTCAGGCCAGTGATCATCCAGCAAGACTATTGTGAAGAGTCAAGGTTACACAAGAAAGTAATGTCCAGGTTTGGGGCAGGGAGAGGATGTGGTACAGATGTAGCTGTCACAGCTGTGACGTAGCTCATGTGGGGACAAAGCCAGAAAGCCTCTGACTAAAAGCATCTCCTAGGGAAAAGGAAGTTAAGACTCACTTCTAGCTCACTTCCCAGCAGCTCTTGTCAGTGAAGGAGCTGACCTTGGCCTCAGCCAGCTGAGATCATTAATTTACCTTAACTAAATTCCTGGAACAGGAGATGGATTGCGTTGGAGAAGATTCAGAGGAGGGCCACAAAAATTATCAGAGGGCTGGAACACTTCTCCCATGAAGAAAGGCTTAGAGAGTTGGGGTTGTTCGGTCTGGAGAAGAGAAGGCTCTTGGGAGACCTTATAGCAGCCTTACAGTATTTAAATGGGGGCTATAAGAAAGAAGGAGATAGTCTTTTTAGCAAAGTCTGTTGTGACAGGACAAGTAGTAATGGCTTTAAACTAAAAAAGGGTAGATTTAGACTAGATACAAAGAAGATATTTTTTACAGTGAGGGTGGCAAAACACTGGAACAGGTTACCCAGAGAGGTGTTAGATTCCCTATCCCTGGAAACATTCATGGTCAGGATGGACAGGGCTCCTCCCAACCTTGTCTAGTTGAAGGTTCATTGTAGGGGGATTTGACTAGATGACCTTTAAAGGGCCCTTCCAACCAAAATCATTCTATGATTCTATGAGATGCACTCAGGACTCTGTCAGGAAGACTTTTAACCTCTGTTAAGTCAATGGATTTTTAGTAAATCACAGGAGATCGTATAGTCTACAGAGTGTCACTTATGTATCTGAAGAGGAACAATACATGTTTTAATTAAGAAGCGCAGTCAGAGGAACTCCTGGATGAAAGTGAATTAAATGAACTTTGGGACAAGACATTAAATCTGCTTGAACTCCCCAGAAGAACTGAAAGGAGAACAGGTTAAATGAGCTAACAAGCTCCTCCAAAGATGAATATCTGAGGGTAGCTCCTGAGGGCTAAGTCGTGAAATGTGTTCTGGTGAGAGAAAGGGTATTCTTTCTCATGCATGGGTGCTTTTAGCAGTCTCCAAATAGAAATATAGCATGAGGCACAAAACTGAAATTGTGACTGCCATCTTGTAAGAAGCAGGCAGCAAGTCAACTGAAGTGAGAGTGAGAGAGGGGAAGAGAGATTTTTATGAGGCAGTCTTGACATAATCAGATTAAATGTGATTTTTTTTTTTTCTTGTTTCTTCATTCATCTGTGTCTTTGTAAAATTTGTTATTCTATCATCTATTCTAGCTGAATAAATGTTCTTATTTACATTTTGTCTTAACCCGAATGTTATTTAATGTTCATCACCTTAGGGATGTGAGAAATAACTTAAGACACAACAGCAAGTAAACAAGCACTCACGTAACCACAGTATACCTTTTACTGTATCAAAGGCTAGGCGTGATCACCATGTTAATTGCATGCACCAGAAAATTCCCTTCATAGGGATTAAAAGAAATAAAATTTTTAATCAGATTTTTTAATCACTAAGGAGGTCCACCAATGAAGAGTGCAAAGTACTTCTTGCCTTTTTGCTTTTTTAAAAAATAGAAATAATTTATTTTATTTTCAGTAACAATTTCATTTTGATAGGACAGAAGTCTTCCTTTCACTGGATTTTTCATTGTGTCTTTTCTACTCCTTCACATTGTAACAATTCCAGAGAGTAATTAAGTGCACATTCTCCCATGTGACCTAGGGATCACAGAGAAAGATCTGGCCCATTTTCAAAAACATATCCACCTCTGTACTTGCAATCACTTTATCTTAACAAAAGTAATGCAGTTAGAATATTTCAGTGGAATGCATGAGTGTGAGAGGCAGGAGGGGAATCCTTTTGAACATATGAACTGTGTCATCTCAGTCAAATAGTCAGGAAAAAAATGCATGCAGAATGAGTTTGGATTCATATCATGGGAGTAAATAATATTTGAATTTCATGGTAAATACCTCATATTCCCAATAAGAATCCTATCTGAAAAATATGAGCAAGTCAAAGGGTTCATTATTTTTAAATTTATGAAATTCTATTCAGAGCCTAACCTTCAGTAATTCAGTAATGTCATCACAGCCTTTTTTCAAGATTTCTCCCTGTTCGTAATATACAGCCATCCAGTTAGAAAACTGAAACAATACTATTTGAGTTATATGCTCAATTACAAGTAAAAACTGCAATTTCAGTACATAAGCTAAACTATTCACAACCAGTTTTTTGCAGTTTCAGACAATGCAAACAAAAAAGAATCAAAAGTATATTCTAGGCTCTAAAAAGAATTGCAGTGTGTCTCTGGACATGCTGCAAGTACTGTGCAAAGCTTTTACTACAACTTCTTCACTTCAGTTTGTTCTAAGGTAAGCATAAAATAATCCAAATTTACAAATGTATGGCTTATAGAAGGTTAAATTATAATAGATGTCTAGGAAAAAAATAATATATTGTGATATGCTTTCTACTATGTTGGCTAGTACATGTAGAAATGTAGCTGATGCTATACTCCATGACAGAGCACTGGGGCACTGTGCCATATAGCCACATACTTGGTTCTTAGTCTTGTATATGATTATTTACACTTGCTAATGCATTCTGTAGAGTACTATTTTCATATAGTTTATATTGTGAATTGAAACTTTTGTTGCATTAATATTTATGCTGTCCAACAAAGCTGGTTCCTGGAAATATATTAGTTATTTGATTTTTTAAGCCACTTTGGTAATTATATTGGCTTCTATTGTTTGAATTCAGACTATTTGCCTTGGCTAGACATCATTAAGGGTGTGTGGCTAGACATTTAAATTATTGGTTTTGTTCACCAGTTTAAATGAAAAAGTAGTTTTAAGCAAGAAAACAACAATAATGAACCTTCAAGGACTTTTTAGATGAATAAACAATAATGGTAAAATTCATCAAAATTTCATTCGAGAATCACAATTCTGAACACATCCAAACAGCACTCAGTCTCAAGCACATACTAAGAAGTTATTTTAAACTTGGAAGGTGATAGACAAACAGATAGCTTCTATTTAAACATTCAAAACTATCAACAAGATAACATAATGTTCTGTATCCCATTTTCTAGCTCAAAAACATAATATACAGCTCAATAAAAATAGAAAACAATTTCCAAAAAAAAGGGGAGAAAAATATCTAGAACTATACTGCCCTTTATTACCAGTGATGTCATGGGAAAAGAGTTGGTTGATTGTTCTGTCAGAATATACAAGATTTAGGAAGAATGTATTCAGAAGAGCAAACAGTTGTATGTACACAAGGCTATTCTCAGCTCAGTCTTTCTCATAACTCTGTTCCAAGAGAGTGGGACATATTCTGATCTCAGGGAAATCGATACATATCCGGAGTAACTCTGCTTTTCTCAGTGTTTCTGTGCCCAGTTTATGCTGGTGTTACTGTAAAGTCTTGGAGTGTGATTCTTATATGAAGTGTCAAACAAAAAATTTGTGAAACCAAATTGCAAAGCTATGAAAAAAGACAAGCTGAATTAAAAAATATGTGTTAAATGAACTCAGTAATCAAAATGTGAGACATATTTAACATATGTAGAATTCATCTTTTCTGAATTTTATTTCCCCATTCTGAGAGATGATTTTTCCATCAGCTCTGATGCAGTTGATTTACTATCGACTTAAACAGATATATGCATAATGGTGAGGTGTTTCTTCTTTTCCACAGTATGCTTACAATTTTAATAGAAACGTATTATCATATACAATCCAGAAAAGAATCTAAGAAAGAGAAATGTGTCATATTATGGGGGGATGTATTCACTCATATAACTTGAGCCCTGTGAGGGTATCAATCTGAGCTCTTCAATCACAAATGGCTCCAGTCCTAATTTTAGCTCTATACTCACTTGTAATGTTGTGACTCATAAATGTTTAATTTTTTTATTTGGAGAAATTATCTTTTGATATCCTCACGGGCCTCACAGAATTTGGAAATATAGCAAAAACCTCCTTCACCTGATGACTGGAACTCTATACGTAACTCTGGTCTTGTCCAATACACCTGGCTTCTCACAGTTAAGATATTAGTTGTGACTAATTGGTCTTGCAGGCTTTGCAGAATACAACAGTAAATCAAAGTTTTTGTCCCCAAATTGTATGTTGTTTCCAACCTTTAGCATATTCTTAATAATAACCTACTGTCATAGCTTCACCCTGAAATATAGCCCACAATAAGGCCTTTGCAATGCCAAACAACAGTCCTTAATTTAGCCTTTGCTAACTTTGCAATAAACTCATTCTATCTCTTTTGCTCCCAAGACTAAGTGTAATTGTACTGACAATACCTCAGTGACTCATTCGGGAACAAATACTGAACCACTGCTTACCTTTCACTGTGTGCAAAAGCCACTTTAGTGATCTGGCTACTCTATAAAGACTAACTGAGATTTTCTTGCAGTTGTTTGTCTGTGTGCTTCTGTTCTTAAAACCCATTCTGTCTCCATTCCTAATAGTCAACCACTGATAAACATCCAGCCAGGAAATGGTATTAAATTGTTCCCAGTTAGAGGTAGTCAGTACATCCTATTCTGGCTTCAGAGGTTAGCAGGATGAAGACAATGTCTGCTGACTAAAGTGTAATTTAAATGTAAACCTCACTCTAGCCTCAATATTTACTTTGTGATTCATCCTGATCTAATATTAATATTAACATGACCACTGCAAGAATCTCCATACAAGCCTGTCAAAACTGTGAAATAAACCAAATTATTTTGCTTCTCTTGTCAAGGCTATTATACCAGTTATTCTGGGGGCCCTGAAGTGTTAGTTGTGCTTGAGATTAGTATTAGAGTGTGTGATTGAATTAGGACTTAACAAGAGCCCTGTTTATTGCTGGCTTAGGGTTCACAGGGTTCAGTTTAAACTCTGGAAACTGTGCTAACATATCCAATGTATTAGGATTTTTTTTTGCTCCCAATTCTGCAGGCCCTAGCTATATATTGAATTGGGAATAACTTTTCACCTTTGCAATTTAACGCTCAGTAGCCCTTTCTTTGCTACTGATTAGCACTGTTCATGCAGTTGCAATGATGCATACTCCCACACTATCTTAAAACTCTACTGGGCAGCTGAAGCGTTGGGACCTAAGTTGTGGGCCCCAAGTTGGAGTTGACCTGTGAATAAGTCACAACCTACCAGAATGTTTTTGTTTTTTCTATTGGCTTAATATTCCAGAGGCAGAACCTGGCCCACCTGTGTCTTCGTGGCTCTGCCCTCACCCAGGTGTTCATGGCTGGGGTGGTGGGTGAGGCCAGGGCAATTTTAACCAGGAGCCGATTAGTTAGAGAAGCTTCCTGTTGGGTGTGGCTTCTGTTGGGGCTGGTTGCATCTTGCTGAGCTCTCTCAGTGGTGTCCTTTCATGTGAAGGGCCAGTGAGGGAGCCATCTCTGTCTGTTGTGTCCAGCAGGCAATGCTGGCACTACAATGGGCAGCAGAAGAGTCTGGGCCCACAGGAACCTATGGTAGGACTGTCTGAGCGAAGACTTGCAAGGGGATGTTGCGGAGTTTAGCATTGGCCTGTGTGATCAGGAAACTTTTTGCAGCATAAAATGATGATGGCTGAAGCAGCACAACAGTGCCTTGGCAGTTGGTCCTGTAATGTCTTCCCTGCCATTTAGCCAAGCAAGAGTTCAACATAATTGTAGTGGACATGCTATTGCAGCTGTTTTACTGGTCTGTAAGCCCTTGCTTCAGGAGCAGTTTTGGAACAGCAAATCCTAGACCCAAAATTCCAGTTTACTAGTATGGTAGTGTCATTAACTTCAGTACCTCCATTTCTGGGAGAGTAGGAGGTTACTTTATAGTTTCTTGACAGTTTTAGTCTGCAGCTATGAGACATGTTTAAAAGCTTGAACTTTAAATTTAGAATGTTCATGTTTTCTTCCCAAATTAGAAAGTGAAAAGTTTGAAAACTACAGCAGAGCACAAGGAGATTCTGAGCTATTTTTCATCTCTAGTTCCTTTTATACAAATGCCTAACATTTGAAGGACATGAGGATGTCTTATGGAAATGTGTGCTTTAGTTGCTATTTTCAAACAAACTACAAATACTGGGATTTTCATTTTGAAAGTTAGAGCTTTAAAAATATAAGGAGCATTTTGTGAAAATCTGGACTCACTTTCTTAGCTTTTACAGATGCTATTTCACAAACAACGGAGAGATAGGCCTTTTGCTGTGTCTGGCACACAATGATTCTCATAATGACAGCTACTATAGAAAAAAAAACATATAACTTTTTTATAGTAGACTGGGAACTACTGACTCACTTAAATTCTCCCACTCTTAGTTTTCTTACTACCAATATTTTGGAGGATGATTTGTTCACTTTATTTATTTTTTTTTACACATGTAATTAACAGAAATCAAGCTCAGAGGGACTCTTAAGGTCATGTTTTGGTAATCATTATCAAGTGCATAATATTTTGCTCAATGATTTTTGAAAGGAAGCTGTCATTTTTGGATGAAATGTAGTGTATATGTTAGAAAGACATCAGAATATTGACTTAAAGGAAGCAGGGCTTGTGGGAAGATACAATTGAAAAAACAGACAAGCCTGGATTTACTACCTTTTCATCAAGGCTTCAAAGAAGAAGAAAGACTTTGAACGAAATTGTTGCAATGATGTTGCTCCCAAATGTCTTACTTCCTGTCTGAATTTGATTGGCTTCAGTTTTCAGCTATTGCTTTGTGGCAGGTGCAACTGCCCTGAAAAAAATCTAATAAAGGACAAGTCTTGCCAGAGACCTGATAAAGATGTGTTCGGTCTCACAGCTATTAAACGATGCCTCATGGAAATTACCAGTGCCTCACAGTGATTAACCAGCACCTAAGGGTCCAGGCCCTTGCCTGTCTATTGTGCGCTTGATTCCAGCTAATTAGAATGACAACAGAGCACTCTCGACTAGGGTATCTATTAGGAATTACTTGTGTAGTAGTAAATTCCTGACTGACATCCTAACATGTAATTTAATTTTGTTGAAAGGAATACTGAGTAATTTTGGTAAAAATAAATCCAAATTTTGGGTAGCTGTTGCTGTCTCTTTTGTAGGTGCCTCCATGACATGCTTTCATTGGCTAAACAAAATAGCCAGCTACTCTCAGAGATGTTCTTTGGCAATCCTTATAGACTCAAATGAAGTCATTTCATAACGTCCTTTTGAAGAGCTACATAAACGATACAAGATGTTATTTCTTACTGAAGCACTATTACAGAAAGTTTACAGATACTAGCCATCACTTCCTGTGTTTCTGTTTAATGTATAATTTTCTCTTTTTTCCTACAAAGAAAAGAGTTTCCTTGTATTTTTGAGCACAATTCTGCTGCAGATTGTGTATTCCAAGGAAGTTTTTAAATCCTCTTCTCCAAATAAAAGTGCATAGTTAAATGTGATCAGTCTCAGAGAGCCTCTGTGACAGGATAACAGCACTTAGTAAGACAGATATTTAGAAAAGGTATTGAGAGTCATAAGCCACCCACAAACTGTTTTGTGGCTGACCTTATAGAAAAGGGAGTTCAACACTGACTTCAGTGAGGCTAATATTTAGTTTCAAGATAAGTAAAATTGAAATGAAAATTCTGAGAGGCATTTTGAAAGCTCTGTTTGACAGCCTGGATCTTGTTTATTTTCACTGATGAGAATGAACATTCTTGTGTAACAGGGAACAATTTCTAAATGTCAGTGATTTTTCTTTTCTTTGGGAATACAGTCAACATCAAACTATGTTTTAAAAAAAGTCCAGTGAATCAAACAGTGTCAGAAATTTATTGGGCATTGCTAAACTCAGAAGCTAAATTTCCTGTTGTACTTCCAGCAGGTAGAATACATATAAATATGCCGATCCACACTTAGAAACAAGGAATACACTTGCAATCTGTAGTCTGTAGTGAAGACTTGCAATCTTGCAATCTGTAGTGAAAAGTAACAGCAAGACGAGGTAGCCGAAAGCAGGCCACAAGGCTAATACTATAAGTAAAATAAAACTGTTGTAGTAGTCACAATAAACAGTTCTGATATTCTTTGGTACCATGTACTTTCAGAATCAGAACTCTTCTGTTCAGCCTCTTCATGCCCCATCACTAGGCATTGGACCTGTCTACCTAAAAAGGCCCAGAATATTACTGTAGGTACGCTTCTTTGTTATTTTTCTCCTCTGGCATATCTCACTAAGATTGCTTCTTTTAATTCTACTTTTGAAATGGATTAAACTAAAATTAAAAGGGGAAACCCTTAATGGAAACCCAGAATATTTACTGGTGTCAGTGTTAAAATAGCTGTGATTTTGAAAAACAACCAAACAACCAAGCAACCAAAAAAGCCCTACAGATTTCCTCTGTAGGGATTGTCTTACTCTGAAATGCAATGTTTACCATTACCTAAACTTGATGAGGAAGTAAAAAAGGAGGTTTGTGGGAGGAAAACAAGACACACCAAAAAAAAAAAAAAAAAAGAAAGAAAATCGTAAATCCCATATCTAGCTAGTTCAGTTATAAAAATAGATATTCTACTGCTTTTAGGATGAATAATGATTTAAGTCCAAAAAGTGGACAGACTGGTCAAGGTCAAAATCCAAATGAATAGACTTCTAAAAGTGAAAGCTAAAAAGGCTTAACAAGGGGGAAACCTGCTTTAGAAATGTTAGCTATGTTTGAAACTCATCCAAACAATTATTGCTATGAATTGAAAATTCAGTGCATCAAGAGTGTCAATTTGCTTCAAATTTAATTTTTACTGACAATTGGTAATTTAGTAATAAATATGTTGATAGTCATTATACCTACATTTGTCATCATATTTTTATTTATTTTTGTTTGTGTGGTTTAAATTGATGTGTTAACAATGTAATAGATGAAGTTAAAGTCTCATTAGCAATGGCATGTTAGTAATTACAAGGTTGGTCATGGGTAATTACTACCTTTCATTAAACACAACACATCAGGAAACTGTGGAGGGTTTCTGAAGAGCATATATCCCATCACTGCTACTCAGTGACCTAAATTAACCTTAATCCAAAATCTGCTGTAATGGAGTCTCAGATCTTCTGTATCTAAGCAATTAGTCTGGAAGGAAAAGGCACATGTGCAAAGCTCCATGCATACAGACACAGCAAAAATGCTCTTGCAGCACTCGTGGTGTGAAGGACCCATAGTGAGCTGGCAAGAATTGTGTATAGCTGTGCTAAGCAGAAAAGCTCTTTAGGGAAAGGAGAAAAGGTAGAACTGGGTGAAAAAGTGAAACTGGTAGGCATGACATGTTAATGAGCTGTGTCAGAGCCATCTGAGGCTTAGGGAAGATAATTGCTACTTGAGAGTAAAATCACCATTTTTTCTGTTCAGGACAGTGTTCTTTGAAGTTGTCAGAGAACAGATAGAAAAGAAAAGAGGCCAACAAAATATTAAACCAACTTTTTAGCATCCTGGAGATGAGCTTTTTCTAGTCCACTAACTTACTTGCTGTAACCAGATCTTTTATTCTTAAACAAGCAAAATACCAGATTGCTTTTCAAAAGGAATTTTAACCTGTAAAAACTCAATTATTGTTACATTGTTTCACTGCTCGTCATTTAATTCTTGCCAGATAAGAAACCAAACTATCTCTTTTGCCACCTAGCATTCACCGAAAGGTTGAAGAAAATTCTGAGATTCTCTCTGCATTAGAAGTCAAGGAGAGCCTGTGTTTGTTTGGTTTTTTGTTTGACTGACTGATTTCATTTTCCAGCCAAGTGATTTCCAATGGTTCAAGTTTCTGAAAGCCTATGCCTCTGTTGCCATGCCATGCGATCCTGTGATGCTCATGACTAATTTTACATTTCTTCTTTACTCTCTTTCTCTGTCCTCTTTTTACTTTCTGCCTTTAAAGTCAAAGTAAAGAAAGAATTTCACCTGACTAGGGTATCAGCTGAACACAGGTACTGTCAGTTAATAACATGAGCAATTAAAGAAGCATTGAATGACAAAGGAATGACCTGTAGTCCCCAGGACAAGTGAAAATGTTACACCTTTTTTTACTGTGCCTCTACTGACAATCAGCATTTTTTACCTTCGGTGGTTTTCTAATCAGGTTACTGTTGTAACAATTGCAGGGGGGTGCATGATTTTCGACAACTATTTTTATTTCTCTCCTTCTGCCTCACTTTCTGTCTCTTGTACACACACACACAGAGACACACACGGAGCATTGACAGTCTAATCCCATTTCCTTCTATGAAGCATATAAAAACTGGTACAATCACAATGCATTTGATAGACTACTTGAAACCTCTCACAGGATTCAGCAGCACTGTGGGAACACAAAATAAAGCTCTTTTGTAAGCTGTCCTCTCTCTGGACCTACAATGGAAGGTGGGCAATACAGGTCCAGCACCTGTAACCCTTACAAGACAGTACAACCAAAGTGAAGAATCAGAGAACAGCTTTTCTACCTGTTTGTGAAGAAGAAAAACACCATCATTTTCCTTATTGCCTACCTATAACTTCATTACGTAAACCACTGCTGTCTCGGACAAAAATAAAAAAGCCTCTATTGACAAGCTGTTGATAATGTAAGAAGAAAATTTTCCGTTTCCTAGAAGCTAGTCTCACAGTTTCTCACATGATGAATAATGGAAAAAATGCCCCAATTATATACACATCTATATGAGGGAAAAACAAGAGAGAGATATCTCTATTTAACTTGTTAACACATAGCTAGAAAAAAATGTAGTTTCTTTAGCAGGAAGAAAAAATCCTTGCCATGAATGATTTTAAAAAATTACCATTTGAGAACATGAATAGCAGTGAACAGTTCAGCGTATCTGTAATGCATCAGGGAGAGAATGTATAAGTTTACAGAGTATTATACTTGGGCATCATCAGGTCTGCATCTCTGTTTCTGGGAAGACTGCAGAGTTGGCAGTAAGTACTTTCTTGTTCCTGCGCGTATCAGCTAATATATTAAACAACCATGTTGCTTCACAGTGTTGAGCTATTCCAGCAACAGCAGTAAAGACAAGGTGTTCAGGAGAAATCTGTTGTTTAATCCTGCAGGGTTTAGAAGGACACTTTTTGCAATGATAAAGACTGATTTATTGAAGATGTTGTAATTCTACAGCTATATTTACTGCACACTATTTTTTATGAACTAATGAACTTAAAATGTGAAAACCTTGCAACACAAGGCAGAGAGAATTACTTGTTTCTAGTCTTTTCTGCTGACTCTCAGCTGCATAGCATTTTCTATGGCATTTCTGGGTAAAAAATGTCAAAAGAAGGTGATTTGTGGTGGTTTTGTGGTATTTTTAGCAATAGAAAGAAGATTCCAAGAAGATCAGAGGGAGAAGTGTATTGTTTGTCTGATTGTAAAATTTTTGTATTTAAGAATGAAAGGTAAATTTGTCTCAACAAAAGGACTTACATATGAACATCAATATGCCATACACTATCACATTTCTCCCAGGTCTACAATCCATAGTATTGCTCAGTTTTCCTAAATATGGATAAAGGAAATCAGATACCCCAGAATTTAATCCAAAGCAACAAGAAAGGTAACAGAATCAATAAACTAATGAAAAAGAAACACAGGTGTTTTCCACTGTTTCACTGCCTGTCTTTTCGCTACAATAGGTAGCTCTATTTACTTGATTTTTAGAAGGGCAAGTTTAACTTACTTTAAAAATACGGGAGAAAAAGAATGACCTCTCTCAGTTAATTGGAGAGAAACAAGAGTAGCTGGTCATGAGGCAGCAAAAACAGTTATGTGCTCCTACTTTAAAAAAAAGGCTAAATGTCCCCTAATCTCTCAGGGAGGATCACTAAATTTGATTAGATTTTTTTTTTTGAGGGAGTGAGAGAGCCTTTATATCTCTCTTACTAATATTATCCCACCACTCAGAAGAATCACAGAAACCTGCCTATATCATTTTATGATTTAGATGCTAACCCAGAGAGAGAAAGGAATTACTCCTGAACCAGTTTCTGTATTTCGCATCAAACTACCAGTGCAAGCATTCTTTGGCATAAGGAACAAAATACAGTTTGTTCCATCAGACATGTCTTTTTGCAGAACTGGAGAGTTATATTCTAATTTATATTATAGAGAGAGTAATATTCTAATATATTCAATACAGTTTGATTTTATACAAATCACAGGATAGGCAAAGAACAGCTCAAGCCACCATGGAAAGGCTTCATCTAGTCTCTCTTCACTAAAAAGATGTAGTAAGTTGATTAAATCTAATAAAAGATTTGATAAACAGAAACCATCCCAAAGGAGCTCTAAGAAAATACTTAAGGTTTAAATATCTTCTCTAATTCGCTTTTAGAACTTGACTCTTTTATTAAAAGCCACTCTGCTCATTTTAAATGACAACAGCCATGATGCCAGTTTATGATGTGGAAGTCCCATTGGTGGTGGAATCACATCACACTGGGATTTTAGATCAAAGTATGTGGATGTGTACTGGAGTTAAGCACCCTGCTTAGACAGGTTCAGCATTGGTTAGCCATCTCAACCAGATAATAGCTTTTGGCACCAACAGAAGAGCAAATATAGCTGCTGAAATATTAAAAAAATTTTCTAGTATTACCCTACAGGACCTGGAATAAATTTATGTTTCTAATTCTCCATTTAAGACAGTGTATTTGTAATTCTTATTCTTTTGTTTTAGATAGAAGAGGAATTAATTTTTAGAGTGAAATCATTGTCCCCATTTAGCATACCTCTTTTTTGCATTGCAGAGCAGTCTCAGAGCACACAAGAGGAATTCCCTTCAGATGAAACTCAACCAGATTTCCAAGGAGAGCACCCAGTGAGCCTGAAATTGCTAATTGGTGTTCACGTAAGACCTGACTAGAGCCAGTATGAAATAAACCCTTTGAAATTAATTTAGTGCAATTGTCACAACCTCAACTCCAATTTTTTTTGTCCTTGAAACTTGCTTCTACTGTAGCACACTAGTTGCTAAAGTGGACATAAGCTTTCCAAATACCAGATCAGATTTGTATCATCCACAACAGTTCCAACATTATAATGCTAAATGCATTGTGGTAAAATCAACATACAGCTTGTGTAGGTCTTCAAAATAAGTTGTGATATCTCCCTTTCTCCCCCCAAACAAATAAGTGCTTCTCACCATTAGCTGACTTGGCTTAGAGGGATCCACAATGTTTGATTTTTGTTACTTTAATACTAGCTTTCCTTAAGCATCTGAAAGATTAATCTAATTTTTCAAGAAAAGGAAACAACAATAATAAATAGTCTATTTTTTTCTATAGATTTTTCCAAATATCATATGCTCCTAAATTTGGCATAAATTTTAGCTGCCCACTTCTGATTGAAGGCTAAATAGATAGGAATATTGCTTTTTTGGCTTACATAAACATATATTCATTTAGACTTTGCATTACTTGCATATAATGAGGTATTTTATATTCTCTGTATCACTGAAATTACTCTTCTCTAGGATTACATGGACATGATCTAGTTGGACCTGTTTTGAGCAGCACTAGATGACCTCCAGGCATCCTTTTTAACTTAAATTTTGCTACAGTGCTACGATTTTGTGGCATAGCAATGTCTATCTCAGTCATATATAAGATTTAGAGTAGCAATTATATTTATTGCATAGTTTTCCTATTGAAAAGCCCAGAGATACATACTAATATTTTTGCTTGTTTGTTTTCTTCATAATACAATTAAAGTAATGAACATCTCATGACCAAATCTGAGCTGAACATACTGATAACTCACCTTATATGAGGCTAAGAGCGACTACTGTAGGAAGAGTCTACAATGAAGCTAAGTATAATGATTTGACTTGCTGAAACAATTTTAGACAGACATTTGTTAATACAGAAAGAGCAGTATAAAACAACATATAAATGTAGCTAGCTTTGTTCAGAAAAGTGATACCAGTGAAGTTGTAATAATTCTGTACTAGAAATTGCCTCTTAAGCATAGATTTAGTGTACTGAAATTGTTTAATAATTCAGAAATAAAAGTAGCCTCTCTAAGGCTTACTAATGAAAGAACATGTCTGTGTTAAACTGATCTGTGCCGACTGCACTAACATTTTTGAACAAACTACCTCTGATTGTAAGGATTACACTATGCCTATTTTTTGGAATAAATGTCTGATTTCACTCATATGGGAAAAATTAATAAAGTACATTTTCAATAAAAATGTTAAAGAGCTACCTATGCAATTCTTATTAACAGTGTGGAGTTTTACAACAGCTTTCCTACCCACCTTGCTGACACATATATCACAGAATAATAGGCTGATATCTTCCAGTAAAAATGTAAATGAAGATAAAAATACAGTTAGAAGAAATAAAGTGGGGGGGCGAACACATCCTTACTTCCTGAAAGGTTCCTACTACCACAGGTGGTTCAGTCCTTGTTTGTTCTGACACAAGGTAGACAGCTGGATGATGATGATCACAACTAACACTCCAAGACCCATAGAACAAAGGGCTGACATGGCATATCAGTTTGTCTGTTCTGATTAAAGACTATAATGTGTTTAATTAAAGCAAACAAGATTTGTACAAGTATCCAGTGACCCTCTGATGTTGGTGGCTACCTCAGAAGGCCAGATACAGGAGTAGTTTCTCTGCTGTCTTGTATGCATGGTATTCCTATAAATCACTTGAAACCCTACAAACCCTTGCGTACATACATACCTACCCTAACAAAGCACGAAACATCAAACCAATGAAGAATTTGGTTAATAATGTTACTTTTAGGTCAATCACATAACTATTTAACTATTTAAAAACCTTTTCATCAAGCTACGTTACCTTTGAAAATCCAATGTTACTTCTCCAATTGTAAAACTGAAAGGTACAAAAATAGTAAGATCCTTGTTTATTCCTTTGCAGGAGATTCACTGGAAAAGGTCAGTCAATATGAAAAAGCAGTGCGGCTATTTTCTTTTTTTTTTACTACATCTTTAAAAGTGAAGTGAGCACTACTGGAAGGGTAGTCCCCCTGAATTAGGAGCTTGTCAGTGATGTAAAAAGCTGTACACTAGGTATTCCTCCATATGTACTTTGTATTTTACTTACTTTGTTTTTCCCTTTAATCTCCAAAAAAAGTTATGTAGCCTGAGAGATATTTGCTGTTCATCTGGGAGAAATCAGAACTGAACTCATTTAGAGAGTGATATCATCCTCTGAAGCTTGACAGCATGACAGGGCAGGTGGGCACCCACTGTGTTTACACAAGAATCTAAAATAGGAGATTTCATTTTCTTTGAGTATGTTTCCCTTAGGGGGGGGACAA
Organism: Eurystomus gularis; assembly: GCA_013400335.1. NCBI lineage: Eukaryota > Metazoa > Chordata > Aves > Coraciiformes > Coraciidae > Eurystomus > Eurystomus gularis. The sequence continues at coordinate 28,115 of VZZY01000387.1, forward strand.
AAAAAGAGGGTGGTTTGGGTTTTTTTTTTACACTTAGACTGCAATCTGGTTACAGGTTTTACCATGGCAATTGTATCAAAAAGTAAATTCAGTGATCTGTCAATTTAGAAGATATGCCATCTAGGCCTTATCTCTAGCATGAAAAGTGTTCAGTTACTATACTAAAATGAAATGGTATAAGCTTCAAGAAGAATAGCTAGCATATACATGTTTATGCACTCTAATTCAGCCCTAAATAAACGTAGTTTACAGATGTACTGGGAACAGCTTAACAATGAAGAACAGTTTCCTGTGGCTGCATATATTCACTTTAAAGATTTCTAATTTGCTAAATATTTGCCTACACTTTTCTGTCCAATTTTATTACATATAGTTGGGCTTTTAATTTGCATTCCTTTCTCATCATAGTTTGTTCACACAGAATGATACTTTTAATTATTTTCCTTTGTCTAGCTCTCTGAAATATAGAACTTGGAATGGAAAAGATTTCAGTTATTCAAATAGTTATTGTAAAGGCAAGTAAAATCTGGAAGAAAGCCACATCTTTTTTAGTGTAGCTGACACACCACATTGATCTAGCAGGAAATCTGTCTATTACTGAGACAGATGGGGGAGCTCTGGGACTCAGTTTAGCATGGTTGCAGCTACTGCAGATGCTGATACCGTACACTGACAATAGCTGCAGTCTGAAAAGCAGAGTTTACATGCCTGAAATAAATTGTTTTGATTAGAACCTTTAGGAAAGAAAGTCATAAGGTACAGTTTTATTGACTACTTGCCAAACAACACAGACCTGTGCTCTGTAAGCTTGTTTTGCTCTTGTAAGTCAAGCACCAACTGGGCTCTTATTTTCTAAGGTTATGGACTTACAGCATAATACATTATCATTTACTGTGAATTATTACACAGACAGTGAGAAACAGAATGCACATTCAGTTCTAGGTGTAGTTGACCTTAGGAAAAATATTTTGTAAGGATACTACGCATTTCTGTATCTTCCATGGATATATAAGAAATTTGCTATTGATAAGAATGTTTTCAAAACAAAAAGCAATGTATAAACCAACTATGTGGCACTCAAGAAGTAAAAGAGAATATTAACACTTCCAATTATTAGGAAAAGTTTACTATTTTATCAGAGTCTATTTTTTTGGGTGCCATTTCAGGTTTTTATTTTACTGACAGTCAGAGACCACTGTATTTGTGGCATAACGCTATTGTGATCACCTAAATAGAATAGGAACAATTGTGCAAGGCAGAGCTAGGCTTTTCTTCCCCTAAGCAAGATCTATATAATATATTATCACTAAAGGCACTATTTGTTGCATTGCCCTTTTGGAAATTAGAATGTACAGGCACCAGTGTGTCCGTTTATCATTGTCTATTCTGGTCTAATGAATTTAAATATTTAGTTTGATAGCTAAAACAAAACACATCAAACTTTGCATTATGTTACAGCATTCTAATAACATATTGGCTTGTTTATCACCACTTTGCTTTTTTAAAATCAGCATCTTTCTCTGAAGATGACTTTTATTTCAGATTTCTATTTTTTTTAAGGAATAGTAATTTCAATAATTAAAAAATCTGAGGTCATTAACTGCATTCTCCATGAACAACAACGTAGCTTTATGAACTTCCAAGCCTGATACAACTTCAAGCTGCTGCCTTGTGCCTGGCTACTTTAGCATATTGATTTGTATTATTATTGACTGTAAAGGCTAGATGGCTTTTAAACCTTCCTACAATAAACATTACCAGAGTGGTTTTATATTTTATCTCCTACTTAGCTGAGACAACCGAATATTTTTATGGCAGCACCTGAGAATAACAAAGAATAGGTTTCAGCATATTCGTATCCCTTTTCTGGGCTATGAAGGAAGGTGATTGACAGTTAGATGACAATAGTCACAAATTGACACTGTGGTTTAGAGTAAATTCAATCCAGCCATGATGTGGGCTTGCAAGCCCTCTGCAGAAGCCAAACTCCTGTATCACATCATCTGAAAAGTCCATTCCTCAGTCAGCCATGCTAACGGGAAAGCTTCCTGTCCTTCATAACCAGTAACTCTACACCTTCATGTTAGTAACAAGATTGAGAATTTCTGTAATTTCCTGAGTAGCAAGGATTAAGTAAATGGGACTAACTGTTCATAGTCTCTTCCAAAACAAGAAGACATTGTCCCCTAACAGAGTGGTGGGCTAAATGAATCCTTGGTCTAAGCCACAGAGGTCATTGTTATGTTTTTGATCTACTGGCAAATCCACCTATATATATATATATTTTAAAAAGCCAGAGTATTTTTTTTCCCTTATGTTCTGCATAAGATTGTGTTTTATGGTCCAGTGCAATTGCCATTTTTCAGGATAGACATAATAATACAAAAGAGACACAGAGGGTTTTATCAGAAGGCAATTTTTTAATTTTCTCATTTACACAAGAGTAAACAAAAATAAAACACAAAGATATGGATTGTTCAGTGTATTTAGCAAAAGTAATGCTCAGTGTGTTGTGTGGATCCAAAACATTGCTGAAACCATAGTGCAATTTATTAAATGAGCTGGTTTTATGTTTAAAAGCATGCATTATAAATATGTAAAGGGTGAGTGTCAGGAGGATGGAGCCAGGCTCTCCTCAGTGACATTCAATGATAGGACAAGGGACAACGGGTGCAAGCTGGAACATAGGAGGTTCCACATAAATATAAGAAAAAACTTCTTCACGGTGAGGGTGACAGAGCACTGGAATAGGCTGCCCAGGGAGATTGTGGAGTCTCCTTCTCTGGAGATGTTTAAAACCTGTCTGGACACATTCCTGTGAGACCTGATCTAGGTGATCCTGCTCCAGCGGGAGGATTGGACTAGATGATTTTTCGAGGTCTCTTCCAATCCCTAACATTCTGTGATTCTGCGATAAACAGTGAACATGTCATCTGCTTGTGCCAGACTGGGTTACTTCCCCTCCTTCCGTCTCGAAGCTGACAATACACCGGTTAGTTGACTACTGCTGTCAGCTCCTGTCAGTTGTTTTGGATCCTAGTTGACCATTCTCAATCTCCTTGTTGTTTTAAAGCCAGAATACTTGGTGAAAGATATCCTATTAAAGCCAGAGATCTAAAGATACTGGTTATTCTAGATTCTAGAGCCAAGGTAGTTCTCATTGCTTTTGTAAATCTGGGGCTTGACATACCATACAGAATACATATGAGGATGTTTTAACTGAAGTCCCTGAAAAGTGAATTTAACTAACAATGCATTTTGTTATCTGTGTATAGTTTTTGCAGCTCTATACAATAAACAGATGAAGAAAGCATAATTTGGGATAAATACATTTTACAAACTTTGATCACATTGTAGTATTTCTTTGGAATATGTCATCTTGCCAAAAGGTAAAAGGACCATATGATCATCTACAAGGCAGCATATGCAAATAAATATGGTAGCAAGTACAAACATATGTTTAATCTTCCCACTTCATCAATATAGAAAGCTCAAGTTTTGTCTGCACAAGCCAATAAATCTTAAGGCTTAAACTGTGTTTCTGCTATTCCCTTTTTCTTAGTTCCATAGTTATATATCTCAAAAAAAGCTGTACAGCATTATTTATTTTTAAGTAACTTATAGAAAAACTCATACTGAGAGTAAAACCTGATGTATCCAGGAAACTAAAAATTGACCAAAAGTGCCTAAGAATGCACTGAAATTGTTTACTGGGTTTTATACATCATGCAGGATCCATTTATACTGAAATGAGATAAAATCATTCCAAGTTTTGACAAACTATGAGAAAGAGGCATTAAACATCTTAGTGGGCTACATAGTGGAGCATTTAAAAGTTATACTGGGACACAGTTTTGTTTTTTTTTTCCAAACTGAAAACTTCTTAGAACTGAAGACCATAAGAAACTGCTAATTCAGCCAATATAACCCTCTGTATATCGAAAGTGCTTAAGTTTTACTCAGTGACCCCCTATTGTGTTCTTTAATCTGTATTTGGCTAATGCTTCCTGTTCTGGAAGTTAGTCAGTCTTTATTTAAAGATACAAAGAGATAGAAAATCTTCCATGCCTCTAATAATTTGTTTCAGCAGGTAATTTGACATACTGTTAAATTAGATTTTGTATCTGAATATAGTTAAATACTTGCTTTAATACATTATTTTTCAGTATGCCTTTCTGTCTAGAATAAAACAGCCCTTTAGTGGCATGTATTTTCTTCCTATGAAGCTACTTACACAGTATAACAGAACCAGTTCTCAGTTGTTGCTTTTTTAAGGGCAAGATGCATTAAGGTTTTTTGTTAGCTCATGTTACAGCATTTTCTAAAGATTTTGAGTGACTTTTTCCTTAAATAGATTGTAATTTTCAGTTTGGGGTTGTTTGGGGGTTATTGGGGGGAGGGGGAGGGGAGCTGTGTTGGTTTTTTTATTCAAAGGATATTCAAAACTTTATTTTATCTATGGCATGTATAATTAATTTGGATGTTTGGTCCTGCTCTACCGTTTGTCTTCTCAGGGATCACTTTAGGCCTTTTTATGTGCTCTTTTTGAAGAATGCTAATTCTGGAAATTAGTGTTGGGTTGGTTTTCTTCCATTATTTCCTTTTAGAAACTACTATTTCCATGAATGCCCTATATTTGTTTTCCTGGAGGAGAAAGGGTCAGCGTCTGGGTAGAGTTCCTCTATAACCTTTGTTTAGATGTCTGTTGCCTTTTCTTCCCTTCATAAGGTAAGAGCTCAAAGCCTGCATCTACATTAGCAAATTTTGTGGCACAAGAGGAAGAGATCTTTAGGGTGAAAGACTTGATGTTAAGTGTACAATATTTAAAATGTTTGGGTGTATTTGGCTTACAGTAGTTTGGTTTATGATTCGAATACCTCTTAGTTTTGTGGTACATCAGGGAGACTTCTAATATCTGTTGTCTGGCTTAGAGTCAACAGAAGGAAATCCAGTATGAGTGCCAGGGTATGGTATTGGGATGATGAGGAAATTTGCTTTGAAAGTGCACTGCTGATGTGAACCAAACCAAAAATGTAGACATTCCTTAGAATTTCTGGGCCACTCTTCCCAACATAAAGTTATCTGGAATAACTCAGTTTTGATTAGTCTTTGAACATTTTTGTCGCTATTTTGGATTCAAAATGATACATTATGTCAAAATCAAAAGTTGAAATCTTTCGGATGGGAAAAAAATCATATGAAAAATGTCAATTTTGTTCAGGTCCTCATTTTTCTTTTTTCTTTTTTTTTTTTTTTCTTAAATTCACCTGTTGAATTTAAATGGAACAAATCTTGTGAATATTTTGGTTGACCACAAAAGTTGTTACTCAGTGAAAAAGGAAAACATTACAAACAAAATAGCATTTGAGCAACCCTCCCTAATTATAACTTTTTCCTCATTCACTACTACTTTAATATAAATTCATAACACAGACCTAAGGGAAGGAACAAAATCAAACTTATGCTAAAGTCACCTGGGTCAAGATGTAGCATAAACCTTAATCTTACCTTACTTAGGATAAGGAATCACATGAAAAACAATTGGATCAGGAAGAACAGAGTGAGGTGAAGCCATCAATAAGCAGATAAATGGAAAAGTATTTTACCTTAATTTGTTAGTAGATGCCCAATTTCATTATGAAGTATTGTTACTTTTTTTCATAACCATTCAATGCAACAATTTATTTGAAAATTATTTTTACTGTATCCTGTGAGGGAAATAATGTTTTGTTTTATATAAAGTGTTGCTTTAATCAATGTTAATTAAAACATGATACTAGTAAAGAGTCTAATATTTCTCTAGTGATCCTATTCATCTGCTCTCTGAGGACATAGAGAGATAGCAGATTTTTAATTGCTGCTTAATATGTTTTTTAATGGAGAGTTGAATGCTCTTTCAGAAAGCCTTTTTTTTTTTTTTTAATGCTGCAGTCTGACAAGTAAGGAGACTGAGTTTATGAAGTCTCCTTCTACATAGGGTGTTTGCTATGTAGTAATAACCATACCAACAGGCCAATCCTTTGGAAAAAAAGGGATTTGGAATAGTGGTCCATAAAATCATATTCTTACAATGAAAACTGATGAAAGAAATTTAAACTAGTACATACTTTTTATGTTTTTACGACGGACTAGAAGAATACACAGAAAAAAACCTACCAAACAAACAAAACCCCACATCTAGAAAACTGAGTTTAGGACTAGATCCTCTCATCTTCTGTATCTATAACTGGAAGTGTATATGAACCATGAATCCACTAACATACTTTATGAACACATAGTATTAAAAAGTAGCAGCACATTCATCTATTATAGAATTATTCGACAAATTCAATTAGTTGACAGATTAATCAATTCCCCACCAAAGTTATCTTCACCAATAAGTGACTCAGTGCCACTCTCATTTCAGCATGCAGTGAAGATTGCTGAAGGGAATATCTGAAAGGAGCTGACTAAAATTGTTGATTTATCAGTTTAATGGTTAAACTGAAGTGTTAAGACTGGAGAGCTGTACATAGAGGAACCTAATGAAGTTCAGCAAGGGTAGGTGTAGAAATAACCCCATGCACTGATACAAGTTAGGGGTTGAACGGCTGGAAAGCAGCACCACAGAGAAGGACCTTGGAGTTGTGGTGGACAGTAAGTTAACCATGAGACAGCAATATACCCCTGAGGCCAAGAAGGCCAACGGTATCTTAGGATGTATCAAGAAGAGTGTGACCAGGAGGTCAAGGGAGGTTCTCCTCCCCCTCTACTCTGTCCTGGTAAGGCTACCTCTGGAGTACTGTGTCCAGTTCTGGGGTCCCCAGTTCAAGAAACACAGGGAACTACTGGAGACAATCCAACAGAAGGGTAGAAGGATGATTAAGGAACTGAAACACCTCTCTTACACGGAAAGGCTGAGATGCCTGGGGTTGTTTAGCCTGGAGAAAAGAAGGCTGAGAAGGGATCTTCTCAATGTTTATAAATATCTGAATGGTAGATGTCAACAGGATGGGGTTAGTCTCTTTTTAGTGGTGCCAGTGACAGGACAAGGGGCAACAGGCATAAACTGGAACACAGGAAGTTCCACCTCCACAGCAGGAAAAGCTTCTTTACTGTGAGGGTGACAGAGCCCTGGAACAGGCTGCCTGGAGAGGTTGTGGAGTCTCCTTCTCTGGATACTTTCAAAACGTACCTGGATATGTTCCTGTGTAACCTGCTCTAGGTGAACCTGCTTTGGCAGGATAGTTGGACTAGATGATCTCCAGAGGTCCTTTGCAACCTCTTCCATTGATGATTCTGTGATTCTGTGATCAAAGACCAACAGATTTTTTTCTTTTTAAATTGGGAAATAAGAAAATAAAATATTCAAAACCTTTAAAAAATGTTTTCTTTGAATGGATGGAAAGAAAATGGATCATAATGGATCATGTTCTGATTACACATTATAAAAGGGATCTCATTTGCATAGGACTGGAAAGCTATCTAAGTGACAATCATAAATCTAACTCACCACCATGAAGTATGAGCCATAGTTATGGCTTAGTTCATGCTTGTGAACACAATGCATATGAATGTATTTCACTCTAGAACATAATTTATTATGTCTGTAATTTTTCTTATAAAACTATTTAAGTTCTTTTTTCCAGAACAAAAGCACTTTTTACTCAAGGTGCTCTATGAAGTTTGACATAGTCTCACATTTTATTAGAAAATTATTTCAGTCTTAGAAGCCATTAATTTTGGGTAAGAATGGAAAGTAGATGCAATTTCTTTGTTGGTTAGTTTGTTTAAATACAAAAACACAAAAAAAAGAGATTGTTTTTCTGTTCTAATGGGCCTCAGTTGCCACCTGTGAGGAAAAAAATCTGAGAATACAGAATCTAATGATATTGTTTAGGAAAAAATAAATTTATACAGTTTGTTTTGAAACTTACTCAAGTCTACTCCCTTTTATTCTGAAAATTTCTACATAGTCTAAGTTTCGGTGGCATTCACAATGAAAAAAAAAAAAGCAAAATCCAACCAACCAAAACCCTCCCAAACCCCCAAAACAACCAACCCCCCAGACAATCTTCACTACCATCACCAAAAAAAAAAAAAAAAAATCTTTAAAAAAAAATCNCTTTGAAATATATCTTTCAACACCACTTCTCAACCATCAGTCAATTGTGTAAGAATATTGTGTTCACCTTTAGTGTCAGAATAAGGAATAGCATCATGCATACACTATAGGTAATATCAACATATAGATAATGAATTTATTTCTTCAGCGTTCAAGTATGTTCATTTCACAGATAACACAATATTTCTTTTTTAAACACCTCTGTTATTCAGCAGAGTCCACTTCCTTCCAGATGGATTTTGTTAATCCAATCTATAAAGAGGAATCACACTGTGGGTTTTTGGATATACTAATGGTATTGAGTATTTCTTAAAACTAAGCAGTTGCTGGATTGTTCTTAAGAAATTATCTGGATCTTCTTTATTTTTAAAATTTACAGTGTTCTTACTGGAATCTTATTAGATCATAAACCTGAATTTAGTGTAACAAAAACCAGGAGCACCTAAAAATATTATGTGTCAGGTTTTATCTACCTGGCTGTATCAAAGTGCATCATATAAAGATCTGACCTACAGTTTTCCATCTGAAGAACTACCTTTTGGTGTTGCAAACTGTGCATTTATTCCTGCTACAAAACAAATGAGATAGTTTCTTACACATTCCATCGAAATTAATTATTTTCCTGTAGAACACTGGAAAGAATAGGACAGTCAAACAACTACTTAAGTTCAGGGAATATCCAAACTGAGGGTCTTAATTTTGCCTTTGGACATTAGATTGCCATCCCCGGTATACCAGTTGAAGCTGAATTTACTAGTCTGAGGGTAGCATTGGCCCTATGTGATTAATGTGTTCTGGCAAATTAAATTAGGTGTAGAATCATTTAATTTGTTTCCTTGTTTCTAGTGATCAGATTACTGAATATGTCACTCATCATCAGCACTTTCTTCCCAGTCCTTCTGAATAAAACCGGATTTGGTAACTTCTTAATAGGGAATTTATTTTTTCCCCTGAATATTTATCACATTGACATTAAAAAGAAGGACTAGTTTTTTATTTTCATTTAATTTTATAATGTGGTGAAGAAAGCAAATATATCAAATCATGCAAATTAGTCTTAATAAGTCAAATGGATGTCAAGGTGTATTCAGTGTTACTGCCTCCTACAATCATTGTGATAAAGACTCATGAAAAAGCTGTGTCTGTGTCCTGATGAAGGCATTGTCTTTTCAGGAGGCAAGAAATGCACTATCATTCATATACTCTCTTTCGATTAAACTTTTATCTATGAGGAGTTCCTGCCAATTTTAAAATACAGCAATAATTACTATTCAAGATAGGTGCCATAGACTGGTATATTAAGCTAATTGCAAGCTTTATAACAGACTTCACAGCTTTCAGAATTAGAGGTTTTTTTAAAGTACCACTGGACTGACACTTACATGACACAAGACACTGATAGACTGCCTGCCTTAGGTCTTAAGTCTGTGCTTGGGGAAAACCAAGCACCTTCTCCAGGTAAGATAAAGAGGGACTGAATCCAGTAGACATTAACCCATGTGAGAAAGCTAGGCATAGCCAGTATTCCAGGCATGCAGGAATGGTTATTAATAAGAATAACGCTAAAGGAAACATTGAAAGATTGAGCTAAGAGGGCCCCCTGGGCTGCTAAATCCAGTTGCCTGCTACCATAGGCATCCATTCCACACCTTGCAATTTGCAGTTACATGGCGTTTGGTGCTTTTTCAATGTAGAAGTCTACTGCAGAACATGGAGCTGGAATGGCCAGGGCAACCTCTTCTTAAAAGTAGACTTTGAATTTGATGCTTTCTTTAGAAGTTCATTGATCTTACTCACATTTAATTTCATCCTTGTGTAATATGAACCCTTAGAATCATACACAATAATCAGCTCATGATCTCTTCATAGTTTTGCTCAGTGATATTTTTACTAAAAGTCATTGTATTTGCCTTTTCTGTAATTATATCATAGTGGCAGGTCATGCTATGAACAAGTGTTACAGCCACATCCTTCTTCCCTTGATCCTTTTCCAGCTAACAGATTCTTGTTCCCAAATACATGACTGTTTGAATCAGGATGCACAAAGCATTTGAAAACTGAAAAGCTCAGCACTGCTAATAAACATCTGATGACTAGAATAGACACAGGAGCAGGGTGAAGATCCAGTGATCAGTGTTCTCATGGCACAGAGGAATTTCTTCCACTTGTGCCAGCAGTTTTCTGCTTCTCACAAAAGTTACCAAGGAAGTCTTAGATGTTTTGTGCCATGGCTCAAGGCTGACCACCAGGAAAAACAGCTTGACCACAGTCCCACCCCTGCACTTTGCATAATATAAATGAATAGGCGTAAATATAATCCCTATTTCGGACCTAATTTGGGGATGAGAATTTGACACCAAATCATAGGGACAGATCAATGGGTTTGTCCTGCTCACTCTCTCCAGAAGGGACACCTTTTGGCTAGGTTCGCAACCTTGGCTACTCTAAGTGCTTCACCAGGAAATCAAGCTTGTGATTGCAATAGTATTTTAGAGCTATACAACTAGTCTGCAGCTTGGTGCATTTATCACCAAGAATACATATACGTTGCATATGAATAAACCATGCTACTCATGCCTCTGACTGCTTCCTCTGAATGCGACGAGATCTACAGTAGACAGGCTGCTCATGCATCTGGTGTCAGACCTATAATCACAGCAATAATTGGCATATCTATTAAGAAATGAGTCCAGCCCCACCTAGCCCTTCTAATCTCTGAGGACTGGCTAGAATGCAAGGGGATTTATCTCTTTCAAAATTTATCCATTATTACATTCACAATGACACTGTATTTTGTGTTATTGAATGATATGTGACAAATGAGAGGTCTGAAAAGGCACTGCTCTACAGCTCATAGTCTAAACTGATGGACTGAAGTCAAGGATTGCAAAAGGTTAATCATCTGTTCATAGAACAAAACTTCCTATGTACTCTCAAGTTTTAAAATGTCCACCTTGTTTCACCTGCAGATGATAGAAAATAAACTGTGGTCTGTTCCTTTAAGTTTAAAGGTATGCAGAAGGAAGAGAAAGTGAAAAATTACAGAATTTTATAGATCACCATTTTATAAAATTCCACTCCAAAAAAACTATTTTCCAATATCTAATATGCAGAAGTACATTTAAAATGTATTAGCGTATGTTAAAATGTGGTGTTCACTTTCAGCATGAATAGATGTAAGTATTTTGTGTGTATTTTATGTTGTATACATTTTGGAACTAGGAAAGTTGTTTGCTCTTTCAGCAGTAGGTATCCTGTATAACAGCACAGGTTAGGATCTTAGCCAGTTTACCCATTTTTAAATGAGTCAGTCATTACCTTTTTAAAAAAGAAATCATAGAACAGAAAACATCTATAAAGCTCTCACTTCATTTCTGCTGATCAGATAGCTTTTTCTGTGGAATTACAAAATGCTAGATGGCTCATGAGGGTGAACCATAGCAAATAGAATCCTGGTGTTCACTTTCTTATTATGCAACATGACTGTGAAAACGTCCCAATAGGTGTAAGAGAGAAATGGAATGAGGTGATAAATAATTTATAACTAGAGAAAACTAATCAGATCTCTTCAACTCCCATTGTCCCCATACAGGTGCTCAATTACTTCCTCGAAGAGGCCAAGAGACCAATAACCTGACGTCTGGGATATAAATGAATTTTATTATTAAGGAAGATATTAAAAGTTATATAAGTACACTAAAGTAGCTAATCTAAATTCTGCACAGATTTTCTAACAACCTTTCATGTCCCCTTCCTGATGAGGCTTCTTGTACAGTGGTGAGTCTTGCTAGAGTAATCTGCTGATCTTATGTAAAAATCAATGATTTCATATTTACTGTAGTCAATATGCCTGCAATCTCCGTGGTTTTTGCACTATGCTTTTTTTCTTTTCAAAATACGTTTACTCTGGTCCTCTAAAGAACAGAATTTTCTATGTATATGTAAAGAAAAGTAAACAAAAAGAATCAGAGTATTTCATACAAGCTCACCTTCATAGTTCACTATTCCAGCTGCAATAGCCTATGCAAGAACAACCATAAACAGTTTGCAATGTGAAAAGTATGCATTTAACATCTGTATATCTATTTCTAAATCGATGAAATATGATTAAGGATAAGAAAAAAATATTTGATTAGAACCAGCAAGGCTGGTTAGAATATTTTCATTAAACCTTTTTATTCTTAAATGTATGAGGGGTAAAGGTATCTCTGAGAGGGGATCTAATGAATGTGTATAAATATGGGAGGGCTGGGTGTCAAGAAGAAAGGGGAAACCTCTTTTTACTTGTTCCCTGCGATAGGACAAGGGGCAATGGATGCAAGCTAGAGCACAGGAAGTTCCACCTCAACATGAGGAGGAACTTCTTCACTGTGAGGGTTACAGAGCACTGGAATGGGCTCCCCAGAGAGGTTGTGGAGTCTCCTTCTCTGGAGACTTTCAAGACCCATCTGGATGCGTTCCTGTGTAACCTGCCCTATGGTCTATGGATTCTATGGTCCTGCTCTGGCAGGGGGGTTGGACTTGATGATCTCCAGAGGTCCCTTCCAACCTCTAACATTCTATGATTCTATGATTCTTTTTTTTTAACCTTAATAATAAAAAAATAGTACTAACAGTCATCCTCATCTTTTATTGTCATTCTTGAGCTCCCAGCCTCCTCCAGAAAACAACAAGTATAAAACATACCGATGTTCTTTAGGGTCAATTTTCTCACCAGAAAGCACAGTTTCCTCATTGAATTGTGGCTGGGCATCCTCAGTACTCCGCAACCTCCCATGTCCTTCTGCAATTCACTTAAAATACTTTGGTATTGTACCTTCGCAGTCAAAAAAGCAGAAGAAATACTAGACATTTATCTTATAGGAGAAGTTGAAGACAGGGCTAAAATACCATGTTGGTAAGTTGTACAGATATGATGGTGGGTAATAACACGTTAAGAGTGGACATGAGAAGTGTTTATAAATATGAGTAAAAAAATAACAACAAATAGTTTACTTCTTCAATACTCAAGCATGAACAAGCAGAAGCTACTCCCCATTACATAGGTATAAATCTCAAATTGCCTATGTGATTCCCAAGATTTTGAAAGTAAAATAAACTTTTAATGGTAATACCAATAAACATTGCTTTTTAGAAACCATGTTAGAAACAGCTAATATTTGCTGAATATTGTCTATGTTCTCTGATTTTTCACAAAATTTTCCCTCATTTATTACAATTTACTATGTTTCACTTCAAACACTGCAATCTCTTCCAAAAATACTGTTCTCATAAAATCATGTCAGTTTACCCATGTTTCATATAAACAATACGATCTAGCACTAGAAGTACTCTCACTGTCAGTGAGACACAGTGGTTTGCTAAAGGTCTTGCAGATTCGTCTCCCACCTCAAAGTCTTCTACTATTTCTTCCTAATCCTTGCCCAGCTTTATGCAGGATACCTTTGTGGCTTAAAACAATTCAATGACTCCGTTTCCTTCCTTCAATTTTGTCTCACCTTTTAGCAGTCCTTGATTTGATTTGATTTCAAATATTCAACTTTGCATCCAAAAGGTTCAATAAATTTATTGTTTTAGTGCTGATAACAATGACTCTGTACTCAGAAATAGTACATGTAAAATAATTAAATATAACTTGGTTTCTAAATTTAGCACTTTCTATGCATTTACATAGATGTGAAATGGCCCATCTGGCAGGCAACAGAAGTCTTTCCTGGAGGAGGCACTACATAACATATTTTTTATTACCTACTGATGACCAAATGCACACTGCTTTAAACAGTATTCATTTCCAGTAAAACGCCATTTGGGTGTAGCATACTAATGTATGTATTTTTAGACAAGGACAAAATTATACAAAAACCTTAGCACTTTTAGAAATATGAACTTCTATTGTAAGTATTTGTATTGGTATAAGGCAATTGTGTCCCATCCCAAAAAGGTGCATTCCCATCTGTCATTTCTTATCAAGTTTGTAGGACCTACTTGACTTATCCGAATACTTTAACCCTGAGACATTCAGTCTGCCCAAAATTGCTCATTTCACCCATGATTGTTGAGTGTGTACCATCTAAGCAACTGGAATAAAAAATAAACAGAACAATCCAGCATTTAAATGTAGAATACATTTAATGTATAATTGTATAATGTATAATAAAATGTATAATGTATAATAATTGTATAATTTACAAATTAATTCAAAGCTTAAATTTATTTCTCTCTTCCAGTTTTTAAATCAGCCTGTATTCCTTGCCTTCAAGAAAAGCAAAAATAAAAGCACATGCACCTCCAACAATGTTTCATGGCTTTGATACCAACACTCAGCCTCGATACAACTGTATGATTTAAAAAATAAACACAAAAGTGTTTGTTTCATCCTGCTTTATAGATACACTTGGAAGAACAAGATGGATGGATGTATGGCTATGTATCTCTCTCTCTGTTTTTTCACCTTTTCATAGCTTTTAATCCCCAAACATTGTTAGGCCAGGAAAGGCTCTGCTTTGTGTTCTGGATAAGGCTATGAAGAACAGCATATCAAATTACCAATTGGTATAAGATTCCAAAGCCATGCTTGAAGGAACTAAAGAGATCCATGTATTTGGGTGTGGATTTAGTCTTGTCACTAGCATAACTACTAATATTTCAGCTTTACTCTGTCTTTAATTGAATATGTTCCAAATCTTTCTGCTTTATGATTTTGAGACTTCACAAAAAGAAACATTAGCTATGCTACGACATCTACCTTGTCACACTGCAGACCAGATGCATATGAAACAAATCAAACCACTAATATTATTATGAGAGTGTTTTTTAATATATTTTTATTTTTATTTTTCTCTCACTTTTTGCTGCACATTTGCTGTTTGCATCACAACTCCCTAGGGAGGGGGAACTGAATGCAAAGGTACTGATAGTCAAGTTTTTTGTTTTGGGTTTTGTTTTGTTTTTAACCCAGAAAATGTATTGGTTTTCACTAGTCTATAGGCATTCCCACTTTTGAAATTATTTTGACATCATTTTCTAAAGGCTTGAATTTCTCAAACTACTGTTTAGTAGATCTGGAGTGGGAGGAAACTTTCTGATAGCAGTCTTAAATGCCACTTTGATGAGCAAATGAACTCCAGCTGAAATCAGAATGTTCTCTTGTAACTTGAATGCATAAACTCTTGCAAATTCAGGGTTTGTGAGCATCAGTGACTTTAACAAGCCCAACAGCAGCAGGAGATTCCCTAGTATCTCTCCACAAGTTGGAATAATCACACAGTGCTCATTTTTAGAATCTGAATTTTCTAAATAGAAGCTCTTTTTGTCTTTAGACTTTGAGTATAAAGTACAGTCACCATAAGGCCATTAGAAGTGGCTAAAAGTACTCTGTGTGACCTAGAGATAAATATAAGATGAATTATCTAACATATGAGTGAGGAATCACCATTACATATCAACCTCAAAAACACATAATAAGGGTAGATGTTCTACTTATATTTTGTCAAATACTTAAACAGAATAAAATCATTATCCCTACTCGTCCTTCAATTGGCGTTAACCTAAAACAGTCCTCTCTCCTGCTCCCCGTGAGAATGAAAGAAAAGACACTTGTCCACTCCATATGCTTGTGGAGAACTACATCAATTAAATAATAATTGAATTCTGAGACAAATCATAATTTTATATACCTAATCTTTCTGCTGCCTGCTATCAGCAACAATGATGAACAAGCCTAAATATGCAGGTGATCTGTTTTTCAGTGAAGAAAACATCACGAGCTCATGTTCTATGTTCCTCTTTGTTCCGTTCCACACTCTTCCCAAGCCAGAAAACGGTCCCTCCCTGGTAGTCAGCAGTCAGTCTTGACTACTTCCACAAGAAAAGTATGTGGATGTAAATCCAGAAAGAGGAATTAAAAAAGAAGAAGCTATAACAGCCGAAAGGCATACGTAATTGATTTGAGAAAAAGAACCCAATATTAAAATTAGTTAAAAAATAGCAAAAATAGTAAATAGTATTTTTATATGAATAAGTAAAGCACCCTCTCTAGCACTGACTTGGTGTTCACATCTTCCTAACAAGCAACTCGTTGGCACTTTGCATCCTCCTTTTGTATATTGTACTTAGAGTTCAGTTTCCATCCTTTGATATGTTTTAAAAACCAGTTCTTCAAACCCATTTCTGAGTAAAGATTACCATTGTTTAAATAAGGTATTTCAGCATCCCACTGCTATTGGCTATCATGCAACCTTCCCATCTTTGCTCTGAAACAGGTACAATGAACAATAATCTCCCTCTCTGTCCATGGATATTATTCCCTCTGAACATTAATATGAATACACATAGTGATACATATGCATGTTTTATGACAGTATGCAATATATATGTGCATGTGTGTACACATAGGTGTACATACACAAGTATGACAGTGGGTACAGTCACTATGCAGGTACTCAGTTTCTCCTGATACCCATTATTATTTTGGGTCAACACCTTACAAGGGTTCATTTTTGTAGTGTCTCATTGAAGAACTTGAAGCTAAGCTATGGAGATAGGTCTGCTGTGACTCCCTAATTCAGCTGTGGCAAGTTCTGTTGATTGGTGGAGAGTTCCTTGTATGCATTAAGAGGAGGAACAAACCCAAGCTGAAATGCATTTGGCCTTACCTTTTACCTATTTCTTCAGTATTTTCCAGTTTCACTTCTCAGTTATGCTACTAGTTAAGTTATGATGGTTTGGTTTTTTTCCCCTTAGATCTTGGTGTTTAATCATTAGAAGAGATGATTTTACCACACCTCCTCCAACTGGATTTTAAAAGAACTTTAAAAAGAACAAAATATCCCAGAGACAGCGAGAGAGGATATGAAGGGTACAACATCAAGGAAAGCTCCTTGCCCATATTTGTCCTTCATTTCACCAGTAAATAGAAGCAGAGAAGCTCTTCCCCCATGATCTGCAGATTTTTGATCTGATTTATTGCCTTCCTTTTAAGCAAATTCTTTAAAGGAAATCCTTATTGAACGATCAAGCGAAGGAACAATTTTGAGACACTATTTTCATTTTGAATCTTACCTGATACAAATTTATATGACATTAAACAGAAGAAAAGGTACTTTTCGACTTGAATAGGAATATTTTCTTCTGGAGTGTATTCAGTATTTTTAAATTACCATTATTTTTTTCTATCCTATTGAAGAGTTTTCAAAAATTCGGTATTTATCACTCCATGCACTTACAGTACTAAAAATAAACTTACAATATAATCATAGCTTTAAGTACATCTCAAACCAGATATGAAGTGTTGATGGATGACATTAACAGGAAGGAGTTAGCACATACTAAATTTTCATGTCCAAACTGGAAATAGTAACATACAAACTCAGAACCACTTTGCAGCACATCTGCAACGTTAGTAAAATCAACCTCTTGCAAACCAAAGGCTTGACCTACAGTCTACTGAAATCCAGAGTGAATTCTAGTGAATCTAAATTTATGAAGTTCCTCTCAAGAAAGTTTCCTCATGCTGAATTCCTTTGAATATTCAGGAACATTATCTGCATTTATTTCAGTTATAATATTAAGGAATTTTTACATACAGACAAAGGTTGAATATGTTGTTATACTGGAAAACACTGATGGAATAGTATTAGCCCCTTCCTTTCAGAAAAACATTATCCATTCAGTTTTCTGAAAGATACCATCTAAGACAAAGTTGTTCTTAAAATGTGAACTCTATTATAGGTTAAGAGCATCCTCTGTTTTATTTTTCTTCCTCTATTTGGAAAACTATGCTAGCTTTCAACTGCCTGATTCTTAGCTTTGTTGTCAATACAACATTAAGATGAATAGAAGTAACATCTTCACCTCCATTGGAGTTGTTATTCCTGCCTATCTGAGAACAGAGTAAACAATATATAAGTACACTAATTTATAGAATTAAAGCTGGTTTTGAAGGCAGAAGAGCTAGAGATTTTACTTTGTTTAATGGAAGCGCACATTTTGCAGAACTCTGCAAAATAAGGAGAAAGAATCTCAGGGATCTCACATTGCCTTAATGTGCAGTGAATTGGTGCTTTAACTCATATTAACTCCAACATACTGTGCAGCACAAAGAGAAGAGTGTCCTAAGTTCTGGGGAGGTGTGAATATTTTGCACGGGCCTTTCTCATATGTCAGGACACAGTATTATCCATTGAACCAGGTCATAACTGACAAATTCTCTAAGGCTTTATGCATTCATGTAATGTCAGCACCTTCTGCATAAAATCAATTGCATTAATAATTGCATGTATTTCCAGTGGGTAAAAATACTTACTTTTTAAAAGACACTAGCAGTATGAACCAATGGAAGAGGGAAACAAATGGATAATTTAGTATGAAAATTTTTAGAAGTCAATAATCTACATGGGTCTTGGCAATTTTATTTTGATAATACAATGCTAGTATAAATCTTTCTTTTGAACTATGTTAGAGAAAATCCAGCATCTCCTTCCATTTCTAAAACTGAGAGATTCACTAAGTCATAACAAAAGCAGAAGAACTGTAGATTATTTCTGTCTTCATGCTTGTGTCCATGCCATCCAATGACAAGAGGTTTAAGCACTTGTTCTAAGTTTTCTGTCTTCTTACTATTTAAGGAGTTAGGGCTGATACTTGAATTTGAAAAACAGTACAACCTCCAACATGATGTATTTTCCATACAAAGACTTCTGTTGAAACAACTGAAACATAAATTTTCCTTAATCATCCTCAGTAGTTTTCATCTCCTGCAATGCAGATGATTTCTGAAGTGAGTGCAAAGTAAGGCTGCATGCAGATTCCTAAGTACCTAGGAATACAATCATAGATACTGTTCACATATTTCCACTGAAATGGTGTTGAACAAAGTAAATAAAGCCACATAGTCATTTCAAAAAGAGAATGTGAAATATAGAGCAAACTGTAAGAGATTTTGTGATCAGCAATTTTTCCAAGCTTATTTTCAGAAGTATGGTTCTTGAATCACAATGAATGGCCTGGATGCTTGTTGGAAAGAAGTGGTTATTCTTCATGGGTTTATCCATCACTCCCTGAAAATGAATTCATACTGAGAACTTTGATTTATGGATAGACATATTCTTCCTTACTTTTCTATTTAAGAATAGTATTATTTAACACAATCATGTATTTTTGAAGACCTTAGAACTTTCTGAAAAGTATCTGACCTCAAAATCTCTGTTAGTCTCAGTTCTTCATACAGGAATTGAACAAATACTAGGACTTTCAGTATGGTAGCAGAAAAGGGAAGGGAAAGTGTCATGGGTGAATATGTTTCACACAGTTTGATTTATCTGCAACTCAAGATTTATTAATAGAATGAAATGAGGATGAGGGGACTAGGAGCCAGGTGTGTTAAAGAGGCGCCTCAACACTCTGGTCCACTGTCACGATTGTCCCCAGAGAATCGGTGAGGCAGGAGCCAGGAGCATTAAGGCACTCCCTTAATACTCTGGTACACGGCCTTTCACAACTTGTACTTTTTAATGGATTGCTGTGTGGCCCAGGGAGGGGAGTCACACCATGTATTGAACGCTCGTGAGTTGGGGGGAATCGTATCACAAGGGAAGGGAAGGGATGGGAAGGGATGGGAAGGGAAGGGAAGGGAAGGGAAGGGAAGGGAAGGGAAGATTCTCATCTTGGGCTGTGAATTTTAGCTTCTACTCATTTGCATAAAGTTACAAACAACTTTAATGAGGACTGAGTATTTAGATTCCTGTTAAAAGTTGTAAAATCTTAAACTGCAATTCCCCTTTAATCATAATACTCTTGTTTCCTTCTTTGTCAAGTGAGCTCAAAGTTCTTTAAATATCAAAATGCCAAGATATCAAGTACAGATATAAAGGAAACACATATGGCGAGAAGTAGGAACTGGGCATATGGAAACCCTAATTAACCCAGGCAAGTGAAAAAGCAACAGCTGGAGGAATAGAAATAAGATAAGTACTGTTCCTTGGGAAACTGGGTTTCAAATCCAGTTGGATACAGGAAGAACTGGGCCTGGGCTTCCTATTTCCTTTAAGACACTCCTCAAAACTGCATCTGTAAATAAAAGTTGGTTGCCTTATCTTTATTTCTATGAAATAAGTGTGAAATTTTATTTTATTATTTCCATCAACAACTACTTCGCAGATTCAATCTGAATGCCTTGAGGTAGTTAGGTAATGACTAAAACATCCAGTTTTGATGCAGGGAAATAATAACTATTCAATACAATAAAGAAAATGCAGTCACTACCAAAGCAAATGAGAGGTAATTTCAATGTATAATTTCTAGTAACTATTCAAAATTTCAGAAACTTACCTAATTATATCATTTACACAGTTTCACAATTCCTTTTAAAAATATTTTTAATTTTGTAATAAAAATATCACTAAATTAAAAATATTTGGGACTTTTTTTCAGAACTTTATGCCCTGAAAAATCTAAAGTAAATTTGTCATCAACCTGCTGAAGCACTTAAATGTAAAGATCAAGTCCTTTATCAATGTAGCTCATATAATTTGTTGTTCTCATGTTTACAAACAACTATATTTCATTTCTGATATCTCTGTTATTGGGATACTGTAAATATTCTATGTGTCCATGACTAAACATTTTTCATATATTTAAATGTACTCTAGAGGCTTCAGGGGGTCAATTATGCTCTTACTATTTTTTAATTTTAATATCGTTGAATATTGATGTCAAAGGAATATAAGAAAAGACATGTCAAAAAGTGTCTAAGTTACATAATCTAATAAAAACTCTCAACATTCACTTTCTCCAGTATTCCTTGAGGCATGCTGCCAAACTGATATGTAAGATAAACATAGCTCTTCTGTTTTCCATTTGTTTCATTTGAACATTAATTTCAATTACCAATAAAATATTTGAAAGAGATAATGGCAAGTATTTTCAGTAGATATTTCTCCATGTCTGGATATATTATCCTTCTTAGAAAAAGAAGCTTCACCACCTTAAGGTAAAGTAACCAGCCCTTTATTTATTTAATTATCAGAGTGATTTTTAGTTCCTTTGAAGGGTTTGTATTCTTGTACTCTGTTCATACTTTTGAAAATATGCTCCTTCATTATATGATGCATATGAATTGTCATTTCACTTTACTACGTCATTGACTCTTAGTAATGTTTCTCTTTGTGTAAAAGACTTTCTGTAGTGACCGTGTGAATTTGCTGCCATTGTTCTTTCAAGTTCTTTCTTGTTTTTATTTGTTTTGTTTTCAAGGAGGTGTTTTCTGTCGAGTTAGGGAAAAAGATGTGGAAACAACTGTCAGAATTTTTTCAGTATAATAATAACTTAAAAATAACAGAATAAAATGAACCGTATTATACATTTAGTGCAACTATAGTTGCCAATAAGCAATTTTTGTTTGCCTTTATGCTTTAAAAAATAATTTTAAATAATTTTAGATAAAAACTACATATGTTTAAAAGTAGAGTATTGAAGTGCTGGGGCCTAAG
>VZZY01000389.1:0-47468 GCA_013400335.1 Eurystomus gularis
ATACGTATTATAATATATAATTGCTATTTATAATAGCAAGTCAGTTCTGCTACCCAAAATAAGCCAGAGGCTTATTCTAAGACAGTCCTTGCTAAGTCCTTAGTGGCTGACACAACAGAATCGACCCTCTACAGGAAGATACATAGATATAAGAAATTCCAACAATGGTACCGATCTCAGCTCAAGAATAAAGCAAGCCAGCTGTCTTTTATTGACTGATCTGCAACATCCAGTAAATTCAGTGGACGGTGAATTTTTTGATGTGAGCTATGCCGATTACATAATATGTCAAAGCTGAAAAAAAACCCCAAACAAGCACTTTTTTTTTCAGATTAAAGCAAATATGACTTACTGCTAATCATTATGTCTGATTTTCTCTATGGTAATCACATACAAGTATTGTATTTGGTGAATAAAGAATATATGATGCAGTGCCATGTGTAAGGAATTGAACATTTTCAGGATAAGCATACAGCAAATATGACCCATAGTATTTTCCCTGAACAAAATTCCCGTACTCTGAAGAAATTCAGCTTTCAGAAGTTCATAGGAACTCAAATTTGCCTCTGGATCTCACTATAATAAATAAGATGTGTCACAAATCCAGCCATCCCCAGATATGTGAACTGTTCTGCAGTCACTTCAGAGAACAGGGGGTTTTTAATTCTCTAGTTTCAAGTCCTTATTTAGTTGAAGGAGGGAAATAAATATACAGTGAAATTTAATTGCTCAGGCTATATCAGTATTTGAATTGCCTCCCTTATTCCCTTTCTCTCTTGCAAGAAAATTCCCCATCTGTAGCACAATCAGATACCATTTTGAACACAGATTTTTCAGCAGTGTCAAAAAAGAGCAATGCAAAAAAATACAAGTGTATGTAAGCCTCTGTATTGTCCACCAATGACTTTTAATCAAAGATGTATTTTACCCAATCTACTAGTTCACTGTATTGGGCCATGCTTTACAATAGATTTATCAGAGTTGAAGGAATCTATTTTTAGTTCAAACAGTAAAGTGCTTTGGTGACGTCAGGAACTAATTTCATATCTACTTACCACCATAATCTCTATGTAATCTGCTTGTTGGGAGTTAGGTAAATACTCTGCTTTTTGCTTGCCGTTCTCACAAGAAAAAAAAAAGAGGAACTTCTCTGAAAAATAGATGCAAACTTAAATGGCCACATCCTCGGCTGATATAATGGGATATAACTCCACCAAAATCATTCTGATAGCTTGATTTAGATTAGCAGTGTGCATGACCTGCCTGGATTTATGAGAGAAAACAAGATATATCTTAGAATTACTCCCTACATTAGCTCCTTTTTTTAATTTAGTAATAAGAAGCAATAAGGAAACATGGCTGATTAGTAATCAGAGGTCACTATCTCTTGCTGCTTAGACTGCTAGCATATTTTGGAGGCAATTTCTAACAAGCTCATTTTAAATACCCCATCAACAATGGAGGCTTAGGCTTATTTATCATTGAAAAAATTCTTAAAATACCTCTTGAGAAACTGCCAGTGTGGGATGTTGACTTTCAAAATAGAGTAGCACTGGCAGAAAAGTAAACAGAACTAGTTCAGAAATGCCATCATTTAGATTTGAATGGCTTATTCAGTGTTATTAAAGTCAAATAGATGCAGCACCCTACAGTGGCAATACATTATCATACTTCCCAATTTCCACCTTCCTCTGAACAGGATGGTTGTGTTCTGTGTACTTAGCTTTAGTTTATATTTTTCTAAAAAGTCTGTGTCCCCTGACTGCTAGTAAGATGCATTTTCTCTATGTGATTTTCTTGTCAATTTTTGTCAAGTTTCCATTTTTAAGTACAAAACATACTGAAAAATATTATTCTACCTCCACGTCCTTATTAAGGCTTATAGGATGGCCGTCAGATGAAAATAACATAACACAGCCTAACCCTATGGAGCTTTTATGTAGATTCATAAAAGAGAGATGGGCATGAGCAATGACTCAGCGTGCAACTTTTTGGACAAATACCATTCTGTGACTCCTCCCAAAAAGGAAGGAATACATTACTGAACACATTTTTTTTCCATACATGCAGTCCTCCAAAAGAAAAGTCCTTTAATACTTCAGGCTTTCCAAGCAGGATTGGTAAACTACTGTGTTCTGGGTTATAAGATGCTATCTTTATAACTGGTATGTCCAAAAAGATATAAAGACATTCTAGCAAGCGGTGTTTGAATTTTTTTAGTTTCAGGATACAGACAGAGCAGCTACATTTATCCTATCAAGTTAAACATACCAAAGCCCAGACCCTGGCCTGAGGACAAGTGTCACAGCGTGGTTTGTATTGCTAAACTTGCTTTCCAAAAAGAACTGTGTGGCCTCATCCACACTCCTATTAGAAACAGTCCGGGGCTTGTACTAGAGAGATTGATGCGCAAGGATTTTTCAGAGATAACTAATTGGCAGGAACAAAACTGTGTCAAGGAGCGTGCATGATAATGGCATGAACAAACAGAGGGTATTGCTCAAGCCCAGGTCCTACCCCCTGGACTTGGCCCCCTACTCACTGGAGTTGATTTTTCTGAAGGGAATTGTTTGACATAACTTGTGTCAAAAGATGAGTAAAACTAGACACTCTAAAACATGCAGTGGGTGTCAGCAGTGGATGATGGCCAGCTGCCAGGCAGCATTTAGCAGGCAGACACAGCTAGTTAATGTAACATTTGGGAAGTCCAAGCATGTCTAATCCTTTCAAAGGACAGGATGAGAAAGCAACAGCCTACCAATTGGAATAGTCACTTAGCCTATGGCTAAACCTAAGTTCAAATCATTCCTCCTTTCGACAGCAGCCCGTTTTTACCAGCAGAATACCAGAGCCACTGAGTTATAAGATTTTGTGTGTGTGTGTGAGGGAACAGAATTATCACAGTTTTTCTACCTCCCTAAAGTTTAAATATTTACTGAAGAGAGAATAATGCTACAGCTGTTTTAGTATGACATACAGATACTAGTTCCACCACTGTCTAAATGAATATTTAGATATTGCATATGGAATTCTCCTTTTTTTTAATATTGTATTTTGATTAAAATAGGTAGAGAGAAGAGTAATATTGTAATCTCATGTAGCAACAGCTCTTGTGCAGAGGTGGAACAACTTAAAGCAAGAAGAACTTAAATTTAAAGTGAGTACAACATTTCAGTAAGTCTGATATGAAATACCAGAATGCACCAGGCATAATGTTGTGTTTTATGGATTAACTTTTGCCAGGCCAGCTTACATTTCCTATTGCTATTGCAGGTTGCCGCTCCTCAGGAAGACCTTTCAGCTTGTTAAAGTTAGGTATGCAGTCTGGTTGTTTAACCACACCTTCCTGAGTGCAGGAAGGAGCACTGTCAGAGCTTTTTCATATGCATTTTTTAAATACTAAGAAAACTTTAGTGACAAGGCAGATGTATTTGGCAGCCCGTTGTTCTCCCAAAAGGTGTGGCAGAGTTCATAAACTAAAGGAGGAAGCAAAATTGCTATAAATAGTATGCAAAATGTCTAAACCTTTTCACTGCTTCTAGTTGCCACAGAAAATGGCTGAGCAGTGTCTTCTCTTTTCCTTTCTAAAATTGCTTGGGAGAGAAAAATGCCAATCGTAGCAGATGCCAGCACATTTCATGGAAACAGACAATCTTCAATACTAGTGGGCTTGATTTTCCCACAATTTGAATGCCTCTCTACTCTACAAATGAGTGAAATATCTTGCAGAAGTCCCTGAAAGTCTGTGCCATAGTAGGCAAAACTTGTGTATCTTGATCTTGCACCATGGCCATTACTACCTTAGCTAAAGAACACAAAGAGCTACTGATAAAATCAGTTCTCTAAAGAAAATTGTGCTGAAAATCTGGCTAAGTCAAATGACATCTGTGTGGTAGCAGCTGAATGGCTGTAACCAGTTTTGTAGCTTATGTTATTGATAAATAGCGTATTTGTTACTATGTTATTGTCACCTGAATTAACAAAGAACATTCATATGGGTAGCTAAAGAAATTAAAATCAGACTCTGACAAATAGTAGTGGGAGTATTAAAATTATTATTAGATTTTTTTCATTACCAAATAGGAAAGACCTTATAATATCCCCGTCACCTAAGAAACCCAGCTGAGAGAGCTCTGGGAAAGAACCAACAGCGTGGATCTCAAGTAAAGCCATCTTGTTAAAAGATGTTAGAGGAGGAGAAGTTAAGGGGAGAAAAGTTTCTTTCTGCTTCCTATCTGAAATATTCTTATAGCAATTAACGGTCATGGGCACTGTAAATACATAGGAGACATACGCACATACACACACACACCCCCCAGGGTATTCTTTTTATGGAGCAGATAAGGAGATGTATCTGCTCCATAAAATGATATCCATGTGAGGAACTTCAAATTATGCTTATCTGATAGATTGGATTTCTCTCCTCCTCCTGATATTGTGCTGTGATTATCTGTGAAGGCTAAGCAGCCTTTTCTTTTGTGCTGATGATTCTTCTTCTCACTAATTAGATCAGATTGTTGATTGAGAACATGATTGTCATTTGAAAACCTGTTTGGAAATTTTATACAAATCAAAAAAATGTCAGTGAACCAATATCTTACCTACTTGATGAAATCCTCATTTGGCAGGTAGGTTCCACACTGGTGTTAGCAGCACACATAACTACTATGCATGCCAGAAAAATGTAACAGATTGTGATCCTGTTCTCTATCCCCATCAAAGCTGAATATGAGTATGGAAGAAAGGTAAGTTTTCCCCCATTCCTGGAAGATTCTGGCTGTGGTACAGTTAGTACAGAATGGCTTCCTGTAGAAGAGTTGCTAGAAAATGTATTCCAAAACCAGTAACTGCAGAAATAAGATGAAGGCCAAAAATGGGAATCAGAAAGGATGAAGTTGAACTTAAAAAGGTTCAGAGAAGCACATAAAAGATGATCAAAGGTACAAAATTACTGCACCACACAAGGAACAAATGCATTAGCTAAGACCCTTTTAGTGTGGTGAAGGGATATCTGAAAGGAGGTATAAGTGGTCTAAAATATCACAAGCAGTAAGAAAAGGGTGTATTTCAATTCTCCCTCAGTACAAGAGCTATTTGGCATCAAAATTAAACTAGTAGGAAGAAAAGGGAAAACAGGAAGGAAGGGAGGAAGAGAGAAAGAAAGAAAGAGAGAAAGAGAAAGAAAGAGAGAAAGAGAAAGAAAGAGAGAAAGAGAAAGAAAGAGAGAAAGAGAAAGAAAGAGAGAAAGAGAAAGAAAGAGAGAAAGAGAAAGAAAGAGAGAAAGAAAGAAAGAAAGAGGGAAAAAGAGAAAGAAAGAGAAAGAAAGAAAGGAAGGAAAAGCAAGAAAACAGTTCAATGAGAAACAAGACAGGCTTGTGGAAGAGAAATCCATTGATGGTTACTAATAGGAACTACATTTGGCTAAGATAGACTCTAACATGCAAATTGATAGAGACTGTAAGGATGCTTAGGGAAAGCAATGTCCCTGTTCTTCCACTCTTCCCTGAGCATCTGCTTTTGGCCACTGCTGGAGACAGAATATTGGGCTGAACAGACCTTTGGACCGATCAATGACTGCCACTCCTGTGTTATGCCCCTGTGGTCAAAATTTATATAAGGCACAAAACTAATTTGCATTAAAATTATTTTCTAATTCTTTGATGTTGACGTAAACAATTAGCAATACAATCAAGGCGATACCAAATTTTTGCAGAATGTTGGTGCGTTAGGCATATATGTCAATATGGAGACCACTGTATTTCGTTAGCAGATGTTTAAGACCCTTTCCTTACTCAGAAATACCTTTGCAGTCAAATAAAATTGCTCATCTGTTCAAATAACAGATAAAATAGCAAGGCAGATTTATGGTATGTGTGGAAATGTAGGTCATCTGCAGGAGTGAAATAGAAATCATATCACGGAAGTGGCATCTTCCCTCCACATTCCCCTCACAGCTTCTATGGAAGAATTCAGCCGTCTCTGGATAAGGTAGAAGGATTAATAGCACTTCCAAGCATATTCCAAGGAATGAATTTCAGGTACATATTTCAATCACAAACAGAAGTATGTGAAAGAAAGGAGAATACATTTCCTAAATTGACAGATCTGCAAGTAGGGCTTCATGGGCTGAGAAGCTGAAGAAACAATTGAACTCTCTTCTTTCCTGTACAAAATACTTGTCCTTTGATATCAGCTGGCCAATAGACTGTTACAATGGTGAGGAAGTTAGTACATTTTAAACATCAACTCTCCCTCCCTTTTATTCAGAGTAAACTATATTCTTCTGAATAATTGCTTTTAGAACTACAAGTACTCTGGAAGGAATGTTGGCAGAAACAATCTTTTACATGAGTTTTAATGTTCCAAACACAGAGAACTGAGCTGAAGGTTTTTCATATTTTTTGTTGCTGTTGTTGTTAAGTGTAATGAAAACAAAGCTGGGCATTAAAACAGGATGATTTCAAAACAATTTGGGTGATATTACAAGGGAAAGAGTCAGAAGAGAATTATTATAATTATCTGGATGTAATCATGGAGTCACAGATTGGTTCCTGAAGTTCCAGATCCTGCCACAGTGCTATAGGAGCATACTGTGAGGAACTCAAGTAATTTCAAGTGCAGGCTGCTCTGAATCCTTGTGTAGGCTATTAGCCTGAGAAAATTAAATGCCAATTAATGTCTAAGTAAATAATCTGAATTCTACTCAGCTATTTTCAAATACTTGTTTCCTCAGACCTAGGCGAGACTTTCCATCACAGGCCCTATTTAACAAAAAAGCTAGGCTACATCAAAAGCTAAGCTGCTACTTCTACATTTGTCACTGCAGACATCCCTAATATAACCTCGCTCTAATGTAGATGACTAAAGTAGGTCAGAGTATTGGGCTCTAGAAGTTATAATTTCTCTCCACTGAAAGGGAGCCTAAGATGACAAGTCAAATGTAGGCATCTACACTGTAAACACCTAGACACGTCAGATGAATCCCATGTCATGGAACGATTTCAAATAAAATTTTTGCTCTTTCAGAAAGCAATGACTTCATGCCAAATTCAAAGGAAAAGGAAATATCATGCAGATTTTTTTTCCCCCTCTGTCTGTGGCCAAAATTCAAGTTGCAAAGCTCGTTCTGCAGCCTCAGCAGTACTGCATCTATACTACATCAAAATTTGTCTCATTCTCAAGCAAGCTATGTGTTCTTGTGATGCGTTGTAGAGAAAAACTTCCCTGCTACGCTGTGCCCTCTTACACAAAAAGTATGACAAGGAAACTATAATCTGGCCATGTAGGAGTCTGACCCACAGAGAAATTGCAAGATGAAAAGAGAGAGCGAAACCAAAAAATCATTGTGCTTTTCTGGCAGTTCTGTCCCTTTTGTTCAAGGGTACAGAGGAAATATTCCTTCTATTTTTAGAAGGAATATGTCAGATCTTTTTGGATTTGAACCCTCTAGCTATAGCAACAGAAAGACTTGAATTTTTATGTTTAGCTACTTCATGTCTAGGTAACAGTATTCACTCTGTTCAGATCCCCGAGCTGCAGGCAAACCAGTATAAATGAGGTTTGGCATCTTCCCTGAACCTGTGAGCAGAACCTCCATAGTATTGTGCCTAAATCACAATCTTTATTGTCATTTTAAAATATGCAATTCTGCTCCAGAATATTTGAAACCCTTAAACTCGCAGTGCTAAACTCATTTTAGGTTGAAGCAGAAAGCTCCAAGTCAGCGAGCTATGTCGTAGCTTAATTACACAGCCAGGTTGGGTGTGTGAAAATAGCCACCGCACACCGGAGAATAAATTGCAGGGTTTGGTTTTTCTTGATTTACAAGTTGCTATAAGAGGTGCATGTTCCCAGGGAGTGGTGAAAAGTAGGGGTGTGTTAAACAGGTTTAAGAACATTTTAAAGAGACACGGTCAGGTTTGACATAGTACACTGGTGTACTTCCTCCTTCCTTCCACATAACATTTTCTGTTTCTGTGGTTACAAACAGCTGAGCTGCACCCTGCCTCTCTGTTTAAGTGATACCACAAAATCCAGTGTAGCAGTTATGTGTCACACTGATCGCTCGCTCTGTCTTATTTCTTTTTTTTTTTTGCTATCAGTCAGGAAATGAAACTGCCAGAGCTGTTGTTCTTTGCACTTCTTGGAGTGCAGAATTCACATGCCATCAAGTCCAGCTAGTAAAGTCTTGCGATTTTCTGTAAAAATAGATGTGGTGAGGACAAGCAATACTTGAATCAAGCTATTTCTCCACTCAAAGTGGTACAGAAGTTACGAAGTTATTTGCTAGTGTTGCTGGGGCCACCACTTTAAGGTCTGAAATACACCAGTCCAAAGTCTGGGCTGCAAGTTCTAAGAAAACTTGGCAAAAATCACCTGATTTTGAACCTGGATTTTCTTGTTTCTCATAAGTTTTGTGTAGAGAACAGACATAATTTTAAATCTTTTATACATATAGCGCTGACTTTGAGCCTTGGAAAATTACTGGGTATTTTCTGCTTTTGGGTATCCTACTAGAACTGAGGATAATTTCAAAGTCAAACACAAAATGGAAGCTAGCAGAAAAGGATCTAGAAGGTCAAAGATCAGTCTAATCTCAGATACTGACAATGCAAATCCTACAGAGCTGTGCTCATGAAGTGTTTCAAGAACTGTATTTTTGTAAATGAAGAGCAATGTTTCCTACTGGTTTTTAAGCAATGATAGAAGTGTTTATATAAAAAATACCACAACTCCTTGCCCAGAAATCTTACATTCTAGAAAAACTGAAATCAAATGAAGAGAGGCAGGATGAGCAGTGATGTTGCATGAGAACTATGTCATGAACAATTTGTGGCATGTCAACTATTCCTTCCACATGGGTTGTGATTGGGACACATTAACATCTGAGTTATGCTGCAGAAGGAGCAAATAAAGGCAAACACAGAGGATGAGGAAGGATGGTTGCTTGGCTGCTAACAAGAGAGCAGGGGGATTTAAAGACAATGCCACAAACAAGTGGTGTTCAGAGGTTCATGCAGCAGGGCAAATTCAGTTACAGGCTCTTAATAGAATTCTTCTCAGGGTTTTGTAAGGTCAGGCTTCTAAAATAAAGGTGTAACTGCAGAGACTACTTGTTCAGGAAACACCACGAAGATTGTCATGAATCAGTATCTCTGATCACTTATCTAACTTATCTAACTGTACAGTGCAGTGATCCAGTAAACGGGTGTTGACAATAGGGTTTGGAGTGAACAGAAAGGGTGCGGTTTCATTATCAGTTCTAACTGATCTATTATCACCTTCCCACCAAAAGGAACAGCTCTGCTTGGCCATGTTCTCCCACTAGTCCCTTGGATTGCCTTCATCAGGTCAGTAAACTGATCCTATTCGCCACAAGTCTCACAGTCAAAAGAACTGAAGCTTAAGGCAAAACAGAAAGATACAGGGTAGGACAAGACCACTCCATAGTTGTAGTGTGCTGTTAGGTGGTCCACACCAGTCAGGAAACCAGCTCTTAAAACTAGCATCATACTGCAGCAACTACTGAAACAAAAGGACAGTTCACACCTCAAAATCAGTATTTTAACTTAGCTGTAAATTCAGTCTTGTTACTAGTGATATCCCTTCACTAGAGTATTTTCGCTGTCCTAATAGCTACAGATTTTTTAATACAAGAGAAGTCTCCCCAGAATTTCAATTGAAAAGACTTGACAACACTTAGAAGGAACCATGTGTGACCTTTCAGAGTATGACCTAAGCTTCTTGAAGTTTCTGCATTAGCTTTCCTCTCATCTACAAATCACACCTTGCTCAAATCTCTACATGTGCATATATTGGGAAAGCTATTAAAAACATAATTGTGTAATATGGGTAATTTGCCAATTATTACCCATACATCTTCTTTTCCGTATGAAAGAACTTTTTCTGATCTCAACATTTGTTTTCATATTAGTGGCCTCTGATATATTTCAAGCCCTACTGGGAAGGGCAAAACTTGAGGATAGGATTTGAGTGTGCCAAGGAATCATTATCACAAAAAAGACATACTTTTTAATGTTTCTCTACCACCACCCTTGAAGACAGACTATACTACTTTTGGATGGGAGTGAGTTAAATTTATTCACAGTAGCTTGTATGGGCTATGTTTTGGATTTGTGACCAAAACAAAGTTGATAACACAGTGACGTTTTAGATCTTACTGAGCAGTGCTTACACAGCTTCAAGGCCTTTTCCGTTTCTCATCCCACCAGCAAGTAGGCTGGGGGTGCACAAGAAGCTGGGAGGGGACACATCTGGGACAGCTGACCCCAGCTGACCAAAGGGATATACAATACCATGTGGTGTCATGCTCAGCAGTAAAAGCTGCAGGAAAGGAGAAAGGGAAGGCATTCAGAGTTACATTGTTTGTCTTCCCAAGTAACCGTTATGTTTGGTGGAGTCCTCCTTTCCTGGAGATGGCTGAACACCTGCCTGCCGATGGGAAGCGGTGAATGAATTCCTGCATGTAGCTTTTGCTTTACCTATCAAACGGTCTTCATCTCAACTCATGAGGTTTCTCACTTTTATCCTTCAGATTCTCACCCCATTCCACTATGGGGGAAGTGAGCAAGCAGCTGTGTGGTGTTTAGCTGCATACTGGAGTTAACTCACAACACAGACATTAATAAAATCATAGGATCAATTAATAAAATCACAGAATCACAGAATTCATGAGGTTGGAAGGGACCTCTTAAGATCATGTAGTCCGATGCCATTGCTCAAGCACAATCAGCTAAATTATGTTGCCCAGGGTGGTGTTCAGTTGGGCTTTGAATATCTGCAAGAATGGATACTCCACAACCTCTCTGGACAAGAAACTTTGCCTTTACCTTTGTTGAAGTTGATGAGATTCCTCTCTTCCCTGTTCTCCAGTTTGTCAAGGTCCTTCTAATGGTGGCACAAGTATCTAGCACATCAACCAGTCTGCCCAGTTTTGTGTTGTCTGTGAATCTGCTGAAAATGCACTCTACTAATTTGTCCAGGTCATTAATGAAGATGGTGAACAGTACTGGCCCCAGTATTAAGCCCTGGGATATATCTCTAGTGACTTCAACCATCTGAAGCATAGACCTTCCTTCTTCTGATGATGAATGACAATTTCTCTTCTCCATTAGCTGTATGTACACTATATAAATTGCTACTTCTCCAAAGGGAAGACCGACCCAGAATTAATAACTTTGAAATGCAGTCCACACTCACTCTGTAATTACATTCATCTTCTCTTCATGGGACAGCGCTAACCTGTTTCCTTCCTCTTTTTCTCCCATCCTTGCTACGTCCCGTATCTGACAATCATGGTAGGTAGAAAAGATTAGGTGCTTCCTTGAACTCTTCATTTAATAATGAACAAGAAGGAGGGAGGTAATCACCCATACATTGGCAACTCTATAATTATAAAATCAATGAAGAGTAAACCATCTCAACTTCTGCCTTCTAATT
Source organism: Eurystomus gularis (assembly GCA_013400335.1). Lineage (NCBI taxonomy): Eukaryota > Metazoa > Chordata > Aves > Coraciiformes > Coraciidae > Eurystomus > Eurystomus gularis. Next base: position 11,461 of record VZZY01000389.1, read on the forward strand.
AATACGTTGTGATTACTAAAATGTACTGATTTGTTTTCATTCCTCTGTTGCAGCAGAGACTATCAAAAAGTTTGGGAAAAGAAAGAATAGCACAAGCCCCCAGACTGAAATTCATATACAGGAGGCTATTTACATGTAAATATGAATTTTTATTAGAAGTAAAGGGGATGAACATAATAAATAAACATATTTCAATGCTCCCACTGAGTCAAACAGTATTTAATCACTTGCAGTTTTGTATGAGTAAGTACTAAAGGTGTTGCTCTGTGATGAACATCCAAGCTCATCTGAATACACAGGCACAGGATCTCATAAGAATTAGTACTATGAAAGGTAAAATACACAGCAGCTTTGATTTAAGCAAGGTACAGAATATGCATTCAGGCAAATATATGACCACACAGTAGAAGCAGATATCATAGATAGTGTACAGATGAGGGAAACTTTAACCACTACTTTATATATTTTAATTCTAGAGTAAATTTGATGTTTGTAAAAAAATAAATATTAGTTTACTGAGCTTAAATATGGTCATGTGCAAAATTAGTGTTCCAGATGACAAGCTTTCTCTATAGTTGTCATGAGCAGTCTGCCATACAAACAGGAGGAGTCCCAGCTCTGGCCCCTGGGCTGCTCATGCCCATTCTCTGAACGCGAGGTGGTCGCATGTCCCTTGTATTACTTTCTCCTCAATTTGTGTTTAATGGAGTGGTCTTTTGTCAGTACTTTGAAGTAATGATGGTGGACACCCATCTGTTTCTGGTTCCAGATGGATGGAGCTCAGAATAAGGCACTCCTGCCCTCAGTATTTTTGTATTGACCACTTCTAGATGACTGCATAAAGGAAGAGAGAATTTCAGTTGGCTCCATATTCAAGAGTCTGACTCCATGCATCATTAAGGCAGGCAGAGATGGCCTGACTCAGAGCTTTGCGTGCCAGTGTAAGTGGCAGACACCTCACTGCATCCTCTGGCTATGTCTGACCTTCCTCGAACTGCTCTAATGTTCTTGTGAAGACTCTAAAAGTTCTCTCCGTAAATCCAGGAAGAAACTCAGGACTAAGACTAAGGACAGATGCAAGTTCTGAGATCCTCACCAAACAGCACCAAATTCAAGGCATTAGATTACTCCCTTGTAACAGGTACAAGGAAAAATCTGCTTACATCCATCAGTAGATACAGATTTTCAGTACATGTTCTTAGGCATGTCCAGGTATGAAGTATAATGGGTCTTGGGCTAGGATCTGCCCTAGCATTGCTGCCTCTGCCTCCCAACCCTGTGCAGTGCCTCCAAGTCACAGCAGCTATTACATTCTATTACACTGAAGCTTCAAGGAAAGATCAGACTGCTCAATTTCAGAATCGCTCTGTACAATAGACAGAAAAATCTGTGAAGGGTTTATTCGTTATTTCTGGCACCACAAGATCAATCTTCAGGAGGCTGCTCAAGCTTTACGAACAAATCTATTATCTTCATGCTAGAGGGTGAAAAGTGCCCTTACTTCTGACTGTAGGTCCTTGGACTTTCCTCTGAGGTACTATGCTCTGGGCTCTGTTGGAAACAAATTACTGGCCTGGATGATGTGTTGGTCTCATCTAGTGTGCCCATACTTTTATAATGGAAAGCATTAAAAGCAAAAATTCTCTCCTTTCTACTAGCCTTCACAATAGAAAAGAGTGATGCAAAATATAATAATGGTATTGAAATGTTACAAATATTGAAGACAGATTCCCCTCACTTTTAACTGTAATAACTTATTTAATTTTCCACACTCTCTCAAAAAGCAAATATTTTAATCCATGTACTCATTAGCTCAAAGATCACAGGACAGGACAATATACATAAGTTTGAAGAGGATGCATAGTGCTAATTTAATTTAATCACAATCTATTAAGTATTTACATAAACACAGTCCTCCAAGGATGTATGTTTTTATTTTGCCAAGAGCACTTCCTTGAAGGATAATAGGGTAAGAAATACTGCACGTATTATTACAAATAATTACTTAGAGATTAATGTACTAATTTTAATTATTTCGGGTAATCTTGAGGCTTCCCATACTTTCAGAAAATAATTTGTTCTGCTTGCACTAGTTTCTAGTTTGTTTTAGATACTGGCAGTAATTTTTGTCTCCTGTAACAAAGTCCTGCCTTCCGTCCCCTTGGGAGGACACTGACTCAGTCCCACTCTGCCTGAAGTAATATAAAGACTCAGATAGACTTCATCTGACAGGGCAACTGCAGGGAATAAAACCGCCTCTCACCTTGCCATGATCGGCTGTTCCAAGATGGGTGGGACTTCCTCATAGACCCCACATACAGAGCCTACCCTCTTCAGAGGCTGCTCTCTGCACCACAGAGCTACATCCGCAGGGATCCCTTCCCTAGTTCATATCTCCTGCCAGATGATTTTAGGACTCAAACCGAACCAAATGTATGCTTCAATGAGGGAAGCTCTCTTTCAGGAACAGGGATCTCAGGTAACAAAAGAGTATATAATCAAATAGTGCTGTTCACTTCTCCCTCCCCATGTATTCACCATTAAAAGCACTATTCAAATAAGATTGTTTCACAAATAAGAATTTGACTGTAAATAATTTTTTTACTATTCAAGCAAGAAGATTGGGTAATAGCAACTGCTCTAGCCTTGAACTATTCTGTAGTTCAGAGTTCACAGTAATGTTCATAATGGTAAAAATAATTCTGTATTTTAACAAGGGGGTTCTGCTAGAAAACTGCTGATGTGTAGGGTCCTATGCATTTGGTCTTTTGAAAGGTTAAACAAATTGTACTGTAAAATGAAATTCAAATCCAAAGCTGTAACTCTAAAAACCCTTGGCCCACCTCTTGTAAATTCCATAGACAGGGTATTCAGAGTTCTCTAGCCACATACCAGTTTGTAGGTATCTACCTGGTTTGGAGCAAGCAACTTGGTGTTTACCTGACATGTAAGCTGGGTAAGGAGTACCCAGAGGTGATAATCCCCTGACAAAGACCTGAAAAGAGTTTGGTGTGATACATGTTTTCAGGGGTTGCCCAGCTGCCTAACCCAGCAGTCAGTGCTGGGCACTTCAAAAAACAGAATTGCTGCCGATGCTTTATTCTAAAGTGCGACCACAGCCGATGTAGTAGCAAAGAACCTCTCTTGTTTTATTCATAGTTCATGACATGCTGTTTCATTTGTCATTGCTTCCCTGCTTGTATCCAGGAAAAGAAGGTGGCCACAGCTATGCTGCCTCCTATCTAATAAGTCAGCAGTTAGCATGCTGTCCTGAGTGAAGGACACTGCAGTTTCTTAGTCTGGGGGTTAAGTCATTTATATTTTGCATGTCCTCAAAGAGAAAGCACAAGTGAAAAGTGTGAGCTGAAGCCATTTACCAAAGGAAAATGTCCAAACTACAAATTCTGAAGGCAGGAGCTGGCATCTCCCTACACATCAGATGCTTGAAGAAATAACCGTCCTGTTTTTCAGATGGTGCCCGTGGTGCAGCTAAGAATCATTTAGATATTTTGTGCTAGCTGCAAGAACAGGTAAATAGACAGAACTCTTGCATCTAAGTTTTGCTACAAAAATGCATTAATAAGAAACATGTTGTAGCTATTGGAGTTATTGTCATACTTGCGTTGTATGAAGTGGTTTAAGATTAGCAATACCAGGAGTTTTTTAACTTTTTGTAAGCATATATAACACAAAGTATAAGAACAATTTATTTTGTCTTAGAACATAAAAGAATTTTAAAACATCTATTGTATTGTCTATACATGCTTGTATCTGCCTGTAAGCCTCCTGGAGAGGTTCACAAGGTAGATCCACAATTGGTGTTTTCTAGCTGTGATCTACTCAGCTTTCTGAAAAACAAATAATTTCATAGCTCAGCAGAAAATCTCTCTTTTTTTCTTCTGCAGCACAATTGAGTTTTTGAATCCTCCAGTTCTTTAATAAAATATTATGGTTGTAATGAAGTGTGAAAGGTACTTTATAGCTTGAGGTATATGGGAAAAGACTGTCCAGATGAGTCCACCTCAGAACTTCCAGGTGGTTTAGCTACCCCTTTCTAGACTTCATCCTGAGCGCACACTTGTCTGTGAGAACAGTGAAAGCCTCTCAGTGTCCATGGTGTGGCCCTTTTTAATCACTTGCATTCAGTCATCTTCAGTTAATAACAGAACTCACACAAAAGTTACACTCACAGAAGGGATTCTAACATTTAAATCAGATAACTGATACTCTTGTTTCTGAACAGATCATGCAGCAAAGACCATATTAGATACTTGACAGCCTTTAGTCTGGGAGTTAGTGCAAATAACTTTTTATAAAAGAACTATTTAATATTACTATATCCACTTGCTTATTTGTAATGCCAGTTCCCTGAAAACTGAGGTGGATGCAGATTTGCAGTTATCAATTCTAGAACATACTTACAATTAAGTGCAATCTGCAGTTTGAGCACTAGGTGGAAACAGAGCGATGAAAATAAGATCCGTTATCAAATCTTCAGCACAACAAATGGAAGAGCTTTCTCCAACACAGGACTGAACTCCCAGAAGGGTGAGATGGCAGCTTAAATCTGCTTCATTTTGTTGGGGACCTCTATCCTTCTCATTTCTTGCGCACAAGAATAAGAGAAAATATTCTCTCTAGTCTTCTTAAGCCTGATTTTTTTTATTTCCTTGCTGACTTTAAAATTTGGGACACATTTAATTTGAAGTGCACAAATACATTTCTATTGTTTGTTGTTCAAGTATTTCAGTGGAAATTAGTACCTGAATTAGACACGCAGCAACTTTTCCTCTCTTGCTATTGCAGTTTTGTAGAACTTTAAGTTAAACATATACTTAGACTGGGCTGCTTTTGTCTGCTGCCATTTGATTGTCATAGATTCTAAACAAATAAAACAGTGAAAATACAAATTAACACTTTCCTTTCACTCACTGCATGCTTATGCAACAAGAAAAGCATAGCTAGAAAAGTCACCTTAATTTTACTCCTTTGTAGAAGCCAGTTCTAGGACCCTCCTTATTCTACATTGTTTCAGCTCAAGAAAGAGAACTGAAATGATATTTAGCTTCGGATAATAGCCGTCTTTTAGATATTGTGTTGCTTGTGGAAAACCTGGCTGCAGAAAAATCCATATGCAGCATGCAATTGCAGCAAAAGTCCCCAGAAATAATGAGGAATGATGTGGCATTTCATTGGAAACCATGAAGAAGAACTGAGCTGCACAACATCAGTGCTGGTCCAAGCATGTGTGATCAGGATGGGACATCTGGGCATTCTCATCTTACTTCCAAGCAATGATCACTGGAACAGGTTGTCCAGAGAGGTGGTAGGGGCCCCATCCCTGGAGACACTCAAGGCCAGGCTTTATGGGGCTCTGAGCAACCTGATCTAGTTAGAGATGTCCCTGCTGACTGCAGCGGGGTTGGACAAGATGACCTTGGAAGGTCCCTTCCAAGCCAAACCATTCTATGATTCTATCAATCATAGTGTAAAACCATCCATTTGGATGGGTACAGCCATGATTTATGCAGCCTCAAACATGACCTAGCAATCCCTTGCCCCTTTCAATCCTGTTTGCAGAGCTTGAAAGGTCTGGGTTAAGAACCTGATATAGTAGCAAGGGCCTTCTCTAGTTTTATGTAGAGTTCATGACATTATATTTCATGTGTGATTGATACCCTGCTTGTATCTGGAATGAATACATAAGAAACCATGAGGTTTCCTGCAGTATTTTCACTTCTTCCAAATTCCTGTAAATTTTTAATTAAAGCATTGGTGATCACCAATAACTTGTTCTATTTCACTCTGCATGTTTACGCAAGTTCTGCCTCTTTGCTCACCTTCTAACACAATAAGTGGGCAGACACTAATATCACAGGCCAATTTTACAAACTGAAGCAGATTTCAACTGCCCGAGGTGACTCAGTCAGTTGGCTCAGGTGCCAGAGCAAGTGTTCATACTGGTGGAATACAAGTCAAAATCTTAACTGAGTTGGAAACCGGTTGAAGCTTGGGGAGGAACTAAGCCTATTGTTCCCAATTCAGGTAAATATAAACCTTTTTCTACTGGTTACTTCATAGAATCTTAGAATGGTTTGGCTTAGAAGGGACCCTAAAGATCATCTAGTTCATCTAGTTCAATTCAATATGTTAGATTAAATTATTTTGAGTGCATTTTCTAGAATCTGGAGGAAAAAGTGCTAAGCTAAACTCAAAGAGCAACTACCAAGTAGGTGCATAAGACATACCGTCTGCATTCCTGAACAAAATCTGTGTGCAATGGGTGCAAGGAAGCTTATATAGGGCAAGGTATAAATGCAATTATGAAGTAAAAACTTCAGGTTTGGAAGGGGTTTAAGGAATTCAGTGCCAGTTGCCATGGAATTAAAGCTATCAGTGGGATACTGTATATTTCCTCAAATCTTTCTGAAAAATAAAAATAAAAATAAATTATGTAGAACAAGTAGTGCCTAACTTCGTTCTCTGGCCCTCACAAGATGGCCATCCTAATCCTTATCCTTAAGGTCTTCTTTCAGAGGAGAAGACACATGTGAAGTGGCACAGAACTTTCCTTGCAATAAAATGAAAGAGTGTCAGTCACCCTTCACTTAGCAATTGAAAGGTAATGAGCTCCTAAACAAAATATAGCAATAGTTAAATGTAGAATGGTAACACATCTTTAAGAAACCAGGTTCTTGTGTACATTCAGTATAATCTCTACTTGAAACAGCGTCTGAAGATACTGGCATGTCTTCAATTTGTCCTATTCCAACTCTGCTAAGTATGTAGGAACTGATTTTAGATCAATGGGACTTTCTAGTACAATCTAGCTGCAGGGCTGAACAGCTTCCTGATGCCAACTTAAAGAAGTCACATATTAGTGCTAAAATAAGAAGATAAAAGAACTTTTCAGGACAATCAGACCCCAGATTATACATGTCAGGAGTGCAGGGGACATGCTACTTTTAAACTAAGCGGAGGTTATATGGAAAACACTGAAAGTCAAACACTTTTTTTTTCTTTCTTTTTTTTAAATTTCAAATTAATCCCCATTTCCAAGTTCCACAGGTAAGCTTATTGCTATAACATGGACTTACCAATTTTGGCACTGAAGAGTACAGCTTGGGAGAGCTTTCCGGATGCAAAAACTTCCACTGCTTATAAAGCCGTTGATTCATTGACCACTGAATAGAGGACCACTAATGTGCCTCCAGTTGCTACTTCCTACAGCTAAAATCCCTCTTTCACCAGGATTCAAGTTTCAGGTTAAAGTAGACTGAAATTTTGCCTTTTTGGTTATCTATTCACGCTGGCTGGCAGTTGCTGCTGGTGACTGAAAGTGTTACTAGGAGTGGTTTTGGCTTTGAATAGGATAGTTGTGAGTCAACGTGTGGGATAAATCCAGACATGCCCGGCTTTCCTCCTGCTCTGTAAACAAAGTGATCTGATACAGAAATCTGACTTTGATAATCTTTAGATGCAATGAATATGTCTGCCTTTCTGACACATAAAGACTGTTTTCATACTGATCCCAATAAGCAGGTGACACAGGTTACTTTTTGAGGGGCTCTAAATTGCAATTAATTCCTTGCCTGCAAGGTCAAGCATGAGTGATAAGAGAGTGAGATCCTGCCTGCTCTAAAGCCAAGAGCAAAAAGAGCAAAATCCCATTGATCTCAATAGAACAATGGCTTTACCCCAAGACGTTGCAGACCACTTTGAAAGATACTTTAGACAGAGCCCATTTTCTTTCTCTCCATCTTACTCTTCTGGCCACTCCTTTGCATCTTCTCCCATTTTTGCTTCCAGCCAGTTTCCTCTACTATAAAACTCTTCATGACAAATTTCCCTGTCTTGTTCCCACTATTTCATCAAGCAAGCTGTCTTTATATTCCAGTTTGGTCAAGGTAAATTCCAGCATAATCTGAAATCTTTACAAACTAAATATTTTTCCAGGTGAATAGCTGCGTTGAAACAAGACATTCAGCTGAGTTCTTTAGAGCGTGTCTTCATGCTACACATTATGGGATAGTAATTCACTTTCCGAGGCTGATGTCACAGTCTTGACAGTGTAGAATACCTTCTGCAGACAAACTGGACCCTAAGCAGGTGATCAGCAGGATTCTTTTTTCATTCACTGAAGCTACTAATTGCCACTGTAAAAATGGGATTGCATATATAAAATGTTAAAGGAATATATTCAATAGACAGACTGGAACTGTGCTTTAAAACAGAGGACATCGGGAATTTGTGTTTCAAATGCATAGAAATAAGCTGGCCATGGGCAGAAAAAAAACATATTCCTGGAGATTTACCTAATCTCCAATGAACTGAACAAACAGACATAAACAGTTTTCAAAATGTTTGTTAAGAAAAATTCAAAGTGAAATGAAGATGTGGAATTGAAGAAATAAGGCTGATTCCAGTGGAGTCAGGAGTTCCTCCGTGAGTGGTTACTTATATCACCTGCTTATCCACTAATGAATCTGTATTTTTCTGTCTCTATAAAACTGTAGAATCACAATCTGAAGGAGAACATTTTGAGCTTTACTCTGACATCCTGTAAAGGTTATTGAACTGCTCTGAATTTTGTTCATATTAGAACATATTTTTTCAGATAAAGTGGATAATATTATAATTTATCAGACAATGCAGTACACATTCTGCTTTATCTATTATAATAGAAAACTGGATCTTTGCAGCAATGCTGCCTCTGTAACACAGTTACTTGCAGAATCTGTATGCGGGGCATAACAAAATTTGCTCATTTCTCAAATCAGGCCATTAAACTGGCAGGCCATGGAAGAATCCTCAAATGGTCCTCAGATGATTTTCTATCATCCTTTAACACTGTAAAATTTATTTGCCATCAGATCTTTGGGTAAACAGATACAAAGCAATTTCTCTCGTTGTTGTCAAAATGTTTGACAGTCCTTGATTAAAACATAAGCATCTCAGATGCAAAGCTGCTGCTTGTAAGATACTTTTAGCAGGACAAGACTTATCTAAAGCCAAGTAGTTTATCTGTGTGGTTTGCTGAGCTTTTGGATGCTGGTCCTCATCTTCCTAGCTAAAAGATACTGAACGTAATTCATTATGAGCTCTGTATATACAGATGTACGCATGCATGAACATACTAACTACTCATGTTTAATTCAGTCTCCACATCAAATATCGTTTAGGTTATTTAAACAGACGGATGGATTGAATGATATTATTATAAATGAGTCTTGGACATCATAAACTATAACAGTGTTATACAACAAAATAAACCAGTATCTGTCAATACTCCGTGGGCAGTACTGAAAATACCACTTATACATTAATGTATTAGCTTGACACAATAATTTCCTATCAAGCTAGTTCAAAACTAACAATCTCTTAGAATATTTAGCATACTTGATCATAAAATCGTAGTGAATGATTAAGTAGCACTTTTAACAGTATTTTAACAAGACAACAGTGTCTATTTAATGTCAGTTAGTGATGACTGTAATTCACCAAAATGTACACTGTTTGCAAGTCTGTGATTCTCGGATTGTAATTCAGGACATGTTAATTTTATGTCAATCCTCTGTCACCCCATCAAAACCTTTGACTCAGTGCATCTTGCAAAATGGTAGAAGTTCAAGAACATATCAAGGAGTGGAGAGCTTAAAGCACATGCATTCCGTAACAAGTATTATCATGCACTCAGAATAATTGCTACTAAAAAAAGCCAGCAGCTATCAAGCAGCATTTTAGTCTTAATTCAGAGTAACTATGGTCTATTAAGCCTATCTCTGCACTTTCTAACTGGAGATACTTGAAAATATTTTCCTTTCCAGATGGAATGAAGGAAACCATTGAAGAACTCTTATCGACTGGTGTTTCCTCAAAGTACTACGGAAATTACAACAGACTTTCAGTTACAGGTAGACACAAATTCCCTTTCATTGTCTAAAACAATAATCTATAAACAAGTGGGATTTTGACTGATAACACATCTTCTTATAGCTATGTTTTAAATAGAAGCATATTTGGCACATGAAAAATGAAATCTTGTTTTCCTATGCACAATATACATAAGTGTGTGACTTGTATCTTAAGAATGCCTTCAGTTCATAGTGTTTCATGTTAACCTACTGTACTGTCTTCTATGACTCTGAAGAAGACTAAACTTAAATTATAGGCACACATAGTATATATAAATTGAAATAGACTGCTTTGGGTTGTGAATAAAGAAATCACAAAATAAAATATTCCATTACAATGCTGTGTGAGCATATGATTCTTTAATACATTAATAGAAAAAATTGAAAATTTGACTGCAGGTGGTGGGATTGCTTCTTTCCTAGAAGACGGCTCGGCAATAAATGCCTGCATCCACTCTTCAGAATTAAAATGACACATCTTAAACCATTCCAAGCCAAAAAGGGCAAGTGCCAGTCTTAAAAATGGCAAGAAATTCTTGTAACATCTGCTGTGAAAAAAGGCAGCCCCAGCAGGTAAAACAGAAGGGTATTTAACATAATTACTTCCAGGGTTCTCAGGGGTCTTGCTCATATACATAACCATGAGAATTAAAGCTATGCATCAGTCTTCTCATTAACTAAGCTGTCTCTTTACAGAGGTGTGATGTAAGAAGAAATAAGATTATGGAGGTATAAACAGTCTTCAGGAGGGCTGTCACTGGATGACTTAGCTTCATCGTGCAGAGTGGCTATATGCGAAAGCCGCTTATTCACAAAGTAGGAGGGAGAAATGTCTCCTCTCTTGCTTTGCCAGTGGAGAGCATGCAAGCTAGCAGACAAAGAAGTCAGCTGGTCACTTCAGCTTTGCAGAAGTGGTGATCTCACCCTCTCCTCCCACTATTACAGAGTAAAGAGCTGCTACGACTTGACTGATTGGTTTTATTTTATTACCTACTCCCTGACATATGAGAGAAGTTACCGCCCAGTTCTTGGTTGCTTAAATCAATTTGGAATTATTGGACACAAGCCAGCTGATGATGACAGTGCTTGGGATTTTCTTCTCCCTTTAGAAAAAAGAAAACAGCGCGGGACAGTTACATCAGAGCTTTTTAGCAAGACATTAATAAATCATGTGAAGATTACTGATACTGATGATTACTCACAAGCAACACTTTAGACCTCAAGTTCCTGAAAAGAACCAGGTGCCTAATAATATATACTTCAATGATTTGTTGTGGGTTGAGAATGTTTGCCTTCTCTGTACTGTTTGATGCTATGAAATGAATTAATCACTTATAGAAATACTATGAAAAAGTTATCGCTTGATTCAATGTCATGTTTGCATAAAAGTAGAACAGTATGAATGGAAACTGCTTCATTTTGCGAATTGTTACTTATGAACAGAGTGCCTAGGTTTATTCATTGCTCATTTAATAATGGAGTTTAAATTTTCCTAGCAAGCAAAGAAAAATGTTGGTAAAAAAAAAAACGTTTCCCCCTGCCATGGCAAATAGAAACATTATTTTGACAGTTGGACCAATTATCTACAGAACTGAGAAATGGATGCTGAAACAAATCTACACACATAAAATCTATATAAAGAGTTTACGGGAGAACAAAAGTAGGGAGAATGTTGAATAAACTGTTTCAGAACTGTGTCACTTGATCTACCGTGTTATTTTGTGCACTGGCAAACTGCTGAAAAAGCATTTTATACAGTTTGGCTCTTGCGTTTCTTCCTTGCTTTGTGGTGCTATATCCAACCCTGGATGTTCTGCCGCCCTGTTTTTATATTGCTTTAAACAAAAGCTGCCGCTTTGATGATCTGTAGCATGTGCCAAGACACAAGACAGATGCTCCAATGGTGCGGTTGCGCACCCTCAGAAGAAAGCTTCTTACTACTGGAGAAAAAATGATCTCTGCACTTGAGACTAAAGAGAGGATTTACTCTTCCTTTGTTTATTCTCTTGCTGCAGGCAAAGTGCACTTGCTTCTGAGAATGGCCACATACTCATAATCAGGAGGGGAAATGTGTGATTAATGCAAAAGATTTGGCAGGAGAGATACATATTTTTATTCTGATCTGACCATGTTTTCCCAAGGAAGCTTGGACCAGGTGATTCTTGCAGTCCCTTCTAACCTCGTATTCTGTGATTACTTCCACTCTTTAATGGAGCTGACAATGGTAAATAAATTCATGAATGAATGCAAACAGAAGTTTTAGAAAGAAAATGCAAATTAATATTAATACAGTAAATAAAACAGTAAATAATTGATTTATCATTTTCAAGGGACATTCTCAAGTAACTTGCGGTCCTCCTTTAGAAAAAGAAGGATTTAACTATTTTATAAAGAAACTGTGAGGATGAGCAGGAGAAATGCCATGGCATACCTAAACTTCTTCTCAGGAGGCAGTGCCCATAGCACATGTCTAGTTACTTACTAATGGCAGGGAGTTGGAAAAGGGACTGAAGAGTTCCCACTGTTTGCTGAACTGGGAAAATAAAGGCAACGCCATCAGGAATAAAGTCCCATTAGAGCTGTTACCACGCTGCAAAATCTGCCTTTGCTGCCAAAGGGTTTTCAAAGGGCAGCCTCACACTAACATGTGCCAGCCAGCACATCCTGATAACACTTGGGGAGGGCTTTTTGTCAGTGTGGACCTCTGTTTTATTTATTTATTTATTATTGATTCTCTTACTACCTTAAGACTGGGCACTGAATTAATCTCAAAAGAGAGGCTGCTATATATATAGGGGTGGGCTGAGGATTCTCCACCACCTATGTTGACTAACTTTTCTTCTCTGCATGGATCCGCTGTGGACCACACAAACTAACTGTCTCCAAGGCATATCTGTTAGAGAAGCAACGATCCGCAGGCAGCAGAGACATGAGCCAGTCTGGCAGTTGAGCATGGGGGGCAGGAACTGATCTCTTGCCCTCTCCTTTTAGCAGTGTAGATGTAGCCAAGGGTTATGTGTCAAGCTGTGGCCAAAGGTATGGTAGTCAGCACAGGCTGGGTAGCACACTCTTAACACTGGCTTCGTGATCAGCAGTGGATTACTTCAGCACGAGATAAAACTTGGAAGATACTTGAGCTTTTGCATTGCCCAGATGAAGAGCAGTGCTATGGGATGAGTCAGTCGCTGAAAGCAGTTTTTATTGACAGTGAGAAGAGCACTGTGGGTTATCTGGGTTTTAATGTAAGCTCTTCTCTGAACATTGTATTTGTCTTCCTATGATATCTCTGGGAAACAGTGGTTGGGGGAGAGGTGGAAATTCTCATCTGGAGTACAAGTTGTGGGAATTTTGAATGTGAAATGACATAACTGACAGATGGCAGCAAAGCAAAGAGCCATTTAGGCCTGTCATGAAGCTGTGACTACTGTTTAAAGGGAGGAGAAACCACCATTTCACGAAGTGGTGAATAGTAGCTTGGTCTAGATGTCAATTTGCGAACAAAGGTAAGTGTCTACAAACAGTTCTCAGGAATGCAAAATATGCAATGAACTCCTCTACATAACAAAAGTAAAATAGAGAGCATCACCCACGTGGCAACACTGGTTGATGAATAAACATACCACAACTAGAAAATGGGTACAACTAAGTGCTAAAATAGCTAGCTTAATAGAAAGACAGACTATAGAATGCATTCACTTTTGAAATTCAGTGTATGATGAAGGGAAGGGAAGGGAAGGGAAGGGAAGGGAAGGGGAAAGAGAGAGGGAAGGGAAAGAGAGAAGGAAGAAGAAAGGGAGAGGGATAATGGGAAGGCTTTATATTGTTGGGTTTTTTTTTTACTTTCCTGTCAAATTGCATGAGTAAATAAAAAGTTTATATTAGAGGTACACAGAAATTCTACAAAACAGCATTCACAATTGACATATTCTGGGCTTATCTGTTTTAACAGTTTTTGCTGTAGTAGAAATCTGTGCTCCATCTCCTTCCCATCCCCTAAAGAGTTTCTGACATAACCATTGGGCCTATGTTAACAATTCAGAATGACCCAGCAATGCTTTTCTGCTAGATCAAACCCAACTGTCCCAAAACAAGCATGAACTGTGGTTTCAGTTCGACACTTCAGATATGTAGTTCTGAAAATAAACATTATCCCTTATTTCCTATGACTAGATGAGTCACATCTTAAAGACAGTCTTAAAATATTTCTTGGAAAAAAAAAAGTTACGATTATTGGTCCAACGTCATTCCCCTGTAAAGTATTGTCTAGGCGTGATACTTTAAATACAGTCATAGATTTATACAAGAAGTAACATTTATTGATACACCCACTTTGATAATTTATATTTTTGTACAAGTGAAATGCCCATACATGTGATCTCACTCAAATAAAATAATAAAAAGAAAAATAAACCCATTAAATTTATAATACAGTTTTGCCATCCTTTCTTCTAAATCTCAGAGATATTTATGTTTAAACAGGAATCAGTTACAGTTCATCATGTTGTTCCAGCTCTACATTTGTAGCAGTACAATGCCATTAGTCATTCCCAGGACCATAGCCATTAGAGATCGAAGTGACCTTTTAATGTCATCACGTCCTACCCTGATTCCTACTATCCATGGCAACAGACTAATGCCAAACACACAATTATGACTTCACTATAAAATGTAGCAAAGCAGAAGCTGATTTTCAGTTGTGAGCTAAATTTCAGAAGGTAGAGGCCTAGCCTTTGCCATCCAAATGAAAGTTAATTGCATTTCATTTGCAAGTTGTACAGCAGTCAGGGTATTTCTAACCACCCACCTCGCTTTGGTACCTAAATAAAAAATTGATTCTTTACCTTGGGCAGAGGAGGGAAAATAAAAATGGCCAAGTCATGGAGAAATCAATGTTTGATCCAGGAACCTTCCAAAGGAAGGATAGTTTTTTTGTAAAGATGGACGGACGTGGTTTATCTGCCTTCTTTATCCCCACTGAAAAGTAAAGGCCCCTGGCTTGCAGGGATGGAGCTATAGACGGGCCTGTGTCCGTTCAATATAATGTGGACTCCAGCGTGAACTACTTCTCAGCTGTGTACTCCATTCCTCTGAAGGAACAACTGTGCTCCAGATCAGACTGAAGTAACATGACTGCAATATAAGGAGCTGGAGCCTGGGATAAACACAGAGGTAAACCAACATTATGGTGTAAATGCACTTTTGAAGATGAGCAATTAGTTCCTATCTGGCTGTGTGTATCTAGGTACATAGATATCTGAAATGCATCACTGTGTAAAGATGTTTCAGCTTAATTTAGACCAAATGCTATATAATGGTATCAATGTAACACTCCACCTACGGTAATTAGCCCTTCCTCAGAGACAAGAATAATTGGTCTGGGCCATGGCCATGCTAGTACAGCTCTACTGCTTGTAGGGCCTGAGCTAATGAGTATACAGGGCTATTTACTGAACCGTACCTCCTGATTCCAAGTGCAATGCACTTCACTGAAACTCGCTTATGAGTTTGCTTGGCATACACATATTATTGTAACATGATGCAAACAATAATCAAACCTCCTTTATTTGTGGTTAACTGTGCTACAGAAAATTTATTTCGCTTGCAAGAAAAGTTACACAGGTGTTTGAACCCCAACTGTAATCACATCAAGATCATGTATCAAGAATGGAAATGTGTCACTCAGTGTCATACCAAGACCCTTCTCTCTAGTAGAATTTAAAGGAAAATTCAGAAAGAATAAAAAACCGCACAAGTATTCCAGGGGTCCTAATGTCTTAAATAATGTCATCTTAGGTATAAAACTGCAGGCTGTTGCAGACAAGGACCTGTGGTAATATAGCACTAGGTAAGAGCAAAATACTTAAAAATGTGCTTAGACAAAGAATGTGTGAAAGGGAAATTATTTTGTAATGAAGAAGATTCATTTCCCACTGAAATTTCAGTAATCAAACAGAACAAGAGACATACATTCTTAGTTTTTAATTTGTCTTTATTCAAATCAATTCATATTCAAATAGGATACATTGAATTAGATCATTTCCCTTCAAAAGGACTAAGCAGGACTGGGTAAGGACTTACTTAAGGAGCTGGCCCAAAGCTTTGTAAAATGCAGTATTGGGAAACTGAGCATCTGTGGTTTTGTATTTCAGGGATGATGCAAGGTTTTTCAACCTTTAAATTACTGCTTGTGCAAGCAGTACTCTGTTACTTAACTCCAACAGATTTGCAGATGTGTCCATCTCCAAGGTAATGGGCATTGCATTTCTGTCATTCAAAAGGCTGAGATTCAAAATAAATCAAAGAATTAATTAATTTTGTCCTCTCACTCTCTAAAAGCTTCCAAACACTACTTGGAGGGATTCTAGCAGAGGTAATAATTGATTTTTATATAGATACTCCTTTAAAAGTTACAGAAAAATGTAAGAATTATTCATCTCTACTTTAGAAACAAAAGACAAGAGAGGGCTTCACTTGAGCCGGTTATACAGGAAATCACTGCCACAGCTTAACGTAAACCTGGTCCAAGGTCTAAGTCTATTGCACCCCTCCCCCTCTGCTCATCCCCTGAAAAAATCCAATATAAGAGGGCAGATGAACAGAAGGAAGGGAATAAGAAAGGGAAGAAGGGAGGGAGGGAGGGACGGACGGACGGACGGAAGGAAGGAGAAGAAAAAGAAAGATTGGTGATTGGTTCTGGAAAGTTAGAATTTATAATATTTTATGACAAGGTTAATAAGCTTTTTTTTTTTTTTACTATTAACATAGATTTTTTAAAAGCTGTGTATGTTTATGACTGATAATATCTGCAGTGATGCAAGCTAAAATAACAGTTCTTTCTCAGGAATAAAGGCTGAGTTCAATGAAAGGACACAATATTACGTATGTGCAACCACTGGGAAACACCGACTGGCATTTTCCCTTTTGACCTTATATGACATTGTTACATTGCAATGCAAAACATTGCCAAGTCTCAGTTCAGCATAAAAACAACATTGAGGAAAATATTCTGTAGCAAACAAACAGAACTAAAGATAGTTTCAATAAAAAAGAGTCATGCTTAAAGCCAACAGCATCTCTGAAAGTCTGTTTATTCTGTTGCCTCAAATCTGACAGGCCCATGATGAATTAAATGAGCTACAATTACAAGAAGTGTTTGGGGTGAACTAGAAACGCTTTGTTTTCTTTTTTCACACTAGGACTCAGCTGACTTACATACCTCATCACAAGATGCAAGGACGTGACTCTGCCCTTCTTACTGTGTGACAAAAACTTTTTTAAAAAGGCCATGATATAATTAGATACAGAAATCTTGGAAGCTTAATATTATGCAAGCCATTCCTTAATACAGAAAAAAGGTGGGGTTTTTTTAACACTTCAGGTTCATGATTTGGAGCTTGTGGCTGGCAGTTTACAGGAATAAATCACAAAGGAGAGTCAGGTTTGCATGGGGCTGAGATAAACTGCTGTTTCAACTTTCTTAAGGACCTCTCTGCATTTGATTAGGAAGATCAGGCTATTAACCTGCTCATCCTGAAAGAAAGGAAATAGTGTGTCTTACTTGTAAACACATAAGTTTTTACCAGATTTCCAAAGTTGTTAGTTGACATGGACCTGTTGGAGAGGGTCCAGAGAAGGGCTGCAAAGATGATCAGAGTGCTGGAACACCTCTCCTATGAAGACAGGCTGAGAGAATTGGGGTTGTTCAGCCTGGAGAAGAGAAGGCTCCAGGGAGACCTTATTGCAGCCTTCCATTATCTGAAGGGGGCCTACAAGAAGGCTGGGGAGGGACTTTTTACAAAGGCCTGTAGTTAGAGGATGAGGGGTATTGGGTTCAAACTGGAAGAGGCTAGATTTAGATTGGAAATTAGGAGGAAACTCTTCACTCAGAGGGTCGTGACACACTGGAACAGGTTGCCCGGGGGGATTGTGGATGCTCCATCCTTGGAGATGTTCAAGGCCAGATTGGATGGGGCCCTGAGCAACCTGGCCTAGTGGGAGGTGTCCCTGCCATGGCAGGAGGGGTGGAACTAGGTGACATTTGAGGTTGTTCCAACCCAAACCATTCTGTGATTCTATAAAATCCAGAGGAGACTGTGGATCCAGAAGGAGATTCAGAAAGATCCTTAAAAAAAATCCACCTGGTTATGTCTACATTGGCAAAATGACAGACAGACCCTGACACTGCTATTTTGCCACCTCTACTGTTAAACAGATCAAATAGGCCCTAGTGTGGTTCTGGCCCTGACCAGCTAGCAAGTTCCCAAACAAACCCTCAGCACAGATCCAGAGTTAGAAAAGGCCAGGGACTATCTCCCAATAGGTAGCTTGAACATAGCAAACTTGTTTATGAGACTTCAGTAGTACGAATAAGACTGATCAGTGCCAGCTGGCCAAACTATTTTGGAGCACTGCTGAATTTACAACTACAGGGGTAGCCCTTGTGTCTCATGTTGATGAGACAAAAGCTGTTACATTTGCTGCTAGGAATTGGATGAAATCACTACTAAGATTAATAACACTTGTAGAAGGGCCAGGAGACTGGCTTCCACTCAGAGAGGTGAAAAAATAGCTTATATCCTCTGAGTTGTCAGGGCTGATGTTGATTTGAGTAGGGTTGAAAGCAGGTGGGGTGAATGGATGTACTGTTCTAAGGAGAGAGGAGAAACAGGTCCCTCGAGTGCATTTTGGATATTTAAAAGGATTTTTTTTATTGCACAGTGTTTGCAGATGTGTTCAAGATTCAAGATTTTTTTTTTTGTTCCTTTGTATTTTGGCCAATTATTTTCCATGGCTTTGGGAGATCTTTGTATTATAGCAAGATGAGGTGGGCTTTCCAAGTCATGCGTTTTTGTTATAAATTCAAACCTCTGAGTAAAATCCCTGAAGTTTGCCAATTTTTCAGACAAAATATTGTGACGTATCAAGGGCCAACCAAGCAGAATGGAAAGGAGCACATGCACATCTACTATATCATCACTCTTTAAAATGGATTTACAATCTGCAGACAAAGTTGACCATCACGTTCAGCAGCAAAACTAAACCCTCTTTAATAATTTGAATTTGCTGGAATGGTTCACCTCCTCTGAAGTTGCAGTAAGAAGCCAAATGAAATCCCAAGCACTCAGGCTGGAAAATCTTAATAATTGCTTTTTCTCTGAGGAAAGGAGTGGTAATTTTATATCATTGCACTTTTTTGAGATTATCCAGTTGGCCAGGTTAAATTCCTGTTTCCATGCCCTTCAAAATTACTTTGAAACAAATAAGGATTATTTCAATTGCACTTGTAAATGAAGAAAAGGTAATTACACTCATTAGTTTTAAACTCCTTCCCTCTGTCATTCTTACCACAACTAGGTCAAAAGAGGCTATTAAACACTGCCCCTTCTGAATTCATTAAGATGGATAAAATGCTAGGGTTTGACTATTTATTTCACTTAATGAGAATATAAATTTAGTTTTGTTACACACTGAATCACAAAAGCATGTTAACAGCTATTTTAGCTAGGTGTTAATTTAAGTCCCAAAACAGAAAACATCTTGCATGTCCCTGAGCCAAAACGGATGTGGATATTTTGCTTTTAAATACAGTGAGCTAAACTGAATGTTGATTTTATCCTACATCTACTTTCACTGAAGCGTCTTCATTTCCTGTATGAACCTGTTCTGCAGTGGCGTTTGTGCTAATAAATAACACGCAAGATTCTAATGAAAGATAAAAGATCTTAAAGCATTTCTTACTGCCGTATGAAATAATTGCTTCACCCATTACCTCCTCACCGCATCTTGATTAAACTGCCACACCCATATAACAACTCATAACATTATATGGAATAGACATAATCAGGGAATGTAGGTGCCCCTAAGCAACTTTTGTTTCCAGCAGGAGTCACAAGGAATAGTCACTCTGCTAGAGATGTCTTGAACTCAGGTTTAAGATGGTCAGAGGAGAGAAAAATGTATGTTCTAATTTGCCAGTGCCACTTGACGTGGCACCCGCCACCTTGGCGGCAGGACTGCTTCTGAACTCAGCTATACAGGAACATCTTCCCACGGAACCCCAGAGCAGAGCTAATCCTGACAAGTCTGCATCTACTAATGATTTCATATCACAGGAAGCCAAGGTGTGGCATGACGGCAGGATACAGGGTGCCAAGTACCACTGATACACCAGAGGCATGTATGTGAAGAGAAAGATGAACAGAGATAAATTCTTCAGAATTAATCAGGTTTTTTTCACCTAATGGGCTGGGGTGGTAGCAGTATTGTGACAATGTGTGCCTCTGTACCCAACAGTGCAACACCAAATCTTCTGCCTGACTGCCCTCTAACCCCCAAAGCCACTGAGATTCACCAGTCACCTTGTTTGGTTTTAACATCCTTTGTATGCGTTGACCTTCCATACATATCCCAGGTGTCACACCAACTATAACCTGACAGCTTTCATCTGCTTCACGTCTGTAGTGGGTCTGGCTGAGCTGGTTTTCCACATAGCAGCAGTGTTTTGTGCTGGGAGCTAGAAGGGTGCTGATAACACACCCGTGTTGTGACTATTGCTGAGCAGTGCTCGCACAGCACCAAGGCTCTTCCCAACATTCACCCCCTCAGTGGGATGGGGTGGGCAAGATCTTGGGAGGGGACACAACCAGGACAGCTGACCCAAACTGACCAAAGGGATATTCCATACTATATGATGTAAGTTCAGCTATAAAGCTAGGGAGAAGGAGGAGGAGGGGGGGGCCATTCCATTGTCCTCCAGAGCAACCGCTACGTGTCTTGGAGCCCTGCTTCCCAGGAAGTGGCCAAACATCACCTACTGATGGGAAGTAGAGAATAACTTTGTTTTCCTTTGCTTCTGGGTGCGGATTTGCTTGGCTTTGCTTCTATTATTATTAAACTGCTTTTTGTTTCTCATCTTATTTTCCTCCCCTTTCTTTTTGCTCTGCTGAGGAGGGAGAGGGGAAGAAAAGGGGGAGTGATAGAGCAGCTTGGTGGGCACCTGGCGCTCAGCCAAGGTTAACCCACCACAATGTCCCCGAAGATCCTAATCCAGTACTTGATCTGAAAATAAGACTAACTGCAATAAAGTGACGTTCCATAAAAATAGCAATTGAACTTTGTAATTTATCTTCATATACCTTCCAAAGGCAAAGATAATGATGGAGTTACCCACTCTGTCAAATTATATAAAAGTCAGGGCATTCTCCAGGACCCTCCAGGACATAGTTCCAGCTCCCTCCTGAGGCTGATGGAGGCTCAAATCCACATCTCCCATCTTTGAAAAGGTAACATAACCATTGGGCTATGGGTCATGCAGAGAAATGAGCAACTGGCAGTGTTGCACTGTGACACAGCTGCAAGAAAATAAAAAGAGGAAGAAACATCTGAACCTACAGTAGACTGGTAGTGAAAGGATTTACCTGGGAGGTGAAGAAGGTGGGTTTGACCTCTGACTCTCTCAGACCTAAAGCAGAGGAGGGATCAGAATCTGAGTTTCTCAGTGTTTTGTCATGTACTGAAGTTATAAAAAAGCAAAGGGAACACCTTTGTGTTATGATTTCAGCCTTTAAAATGAAGAGTGTGTCCACTCTGAAGGAAAAAGCTCTGTTTTCAGGAGGTGAATCTCAGTGGTGGATCACAAGTAGGTAAAGATACTTATTCCAGAGAGCATACAGCTCACATGGAAGGACTTCAGACTTACTTCTGTCCCAGCAGTGTCTCTGCTGTCTGCTCCCTACTCAGACTGCTAACTAGTATTTATCCCATAATGAGGCATTTCCCCATTTAGATAGACTGCACAGGTAACATTAAATCCAGTATGTGCCTGAAATGCAGGTATTTTGCTGTCTTCGTGCCTGAGTTCCTAAGAACCGACCCTATGTCTCTGGCATTTAACTGATGTGCCTAGAGGTTTCTGGTAGTCTAGTAAGAGACTCAGCTCTAGGGAGTGTCTCAAATCTGAGTTACTATCTGGAGATGCCCTTGGGAATCCATTAGAGTTCTCAGACTTAGGTGCATGGCCAACCTCACACACACCATCTCTGAAACAAGCAAGACACCCAAGTGACTGTCTGCCTTGACTTACAGATGAGTGAGATACAGCTGCAGAAGCCAGAAGGGAACCACCATGTGCTCCAGCAGCAATCCCCTATCTGGGCAATCGAGGATACAAAACTCCAGGACACGTTAGCTTCTCTCCCACTGCTGATTAGGTTGCTAACAGCACTTAGTTCCTAATTTAGACACCCACAAGAGGCCAAAAGGAAATGGGATGGATAGGTGCCTTAGTTTTTCTCAGATCTAGTCCTCCACTGGATTGTACCACTTGATTCTGTGTCAGTGCAGAATTTTCTGTATTTCTCTGCTTGGTACATGAACAAAAATTCCAAGCTGCTCAAAGGACTGTGGTTTATTCTTTTGCTTATTTGAAATACAGTAATTTATGTATATGCGTAGATGTGAGTCAAGAACCCATTCTTCTGCTTCCAAGCTACAACATGATTTTAAAAAATGCATTAATTTATCATTATTATATTCTTGAACTGAAAGACAAAGGATGAATGAATAAAAAATATACACTGATCATATGTGACATTAAAAGTTGCAAGCAAGGTTAAAGAAATATGCTGCTAACTTACCTCATTTTTCACTGTTCTTTAAATTCTTATGGGTGGGAGGAAGACTTTCATAGAAAATAGTTTCTCAGTGGTTGAATCTTGATGTTCTTGAGGTATTACCAGTTTGGAATTGAAGATTCCAGAAGTTGTTGCCTTACAAACAGAGAGGTACCTTTTGGCCAAGGTTTTGGAAAAATTAAAGAAGTCATCAGCAGGACTTCATCGTATAAAATTTAATTGTAAGGACTTGGTCAAACATGTAAACGCTGACTAGTCAGATGACTCAAGCTTGCAAAGTAAATGACATTCCTGAAGAGAAATTAACTTTTAAAATCCAGAATGACAGGGAAGCCTAAGTAAATTACTAGATATCCCACAGTGCAACTAGTATCATAGAGAGTATCATAACTGTAATCAGGTACATTAATGAGGTTCCTGTAGGTGATATGGGTAACACCACAGTGACACAGAAGGCCTTGCACTGACTTTTTAAAAAAATTGCATGCGATTATTGTTGAGATTTGTGATTCTGCAAAGAGAAAAGAAAAACAAAAGGCTTTGTCAAAAGAAGCAAGGCACAAAGAGACTCACAGAACACTTGCCGTGCCAAATCAGATAATGTACTTGGCCTGGTGGTGTCATATCATGAAGCGCTAGTCAGTCTTGCTTTAAACGCTGCTCAGTGCAGAACCAACATTACCCTCAGGAAAGTAACGTAAAACCCACAATACCTCAGGTGTCTAGGTAGAGACCTTTCCACAGCTGCAAAGGCATCAAGGGCCTCTTGAACCACAGTGCACAGAGGGATGTTTTCAGTCCATTCTTTGCTTTCTGCTCCCTCCTAGATTTCCTCCAGAGGAGGCACAAAGAGGATGCTTGTTCTGTCCCTCACTTCTACCTTGATGAACCTTCTGGTGAGCGCCTGGGGAATCTGTCCCAGCTGCAATCCATACTGACACCACAAAGTCTTCTCACCACTCAGCTCAGATTCTTCATTATCTAATTTAATCCTAGAAATTCTGCCTTTTAAAGTATAGATATAATGCCACTGGATAATAAGATAAGGAATATTAATAGCTGTTTATTTTTATACCAATATTAAATAAGTATGTCATGGGTCTGAATCTTATTAAATTATTTCTCTACAAGTTTGGCATTTACATATTTACATTCCATAGGCACATGGGAAAACATTGTAAATATTTATGGTCCTGTGGATGAGGAGACCTGAAAATTAGGAGAGACAACACTTCTAGTATTGCAGTGAAGACTGTGAACACTTGCTTCCCTAGATGAAAAATGCCTATTTTCACTTTGAAGCCTTGTCAGGTGGTAAGAGTGAGTTAAAGTGCCTGGCAAACACAAGTTCTGGGTACATCTGAGCTCTTGGTTGGGCTTGCTCCTATTACCCGTGTGCACATGTTGGATCCTTCATGGTGTGGAACAACTTGGTATTCACCCATCTATAACCTGGAACTGACTCAATGGTAAAACCATCGGAGGGCCTGCTGCAATAAGCATTATGGATGGAAGCAAGCCAACTCTCACCACCTCCAACTGGCCCAGCCTTTGAACACTGTCCTACCAGGCGGTGAGCTGTCATAATACATAACTCCTTATGCAAACACACCCTTGGCATCATGCACAAATACACCAGTGTTAGAGATGCCTGTGAGTATGTAGCTGCAAGGGATAGCTGCTGCACCTGTGATATTCAAGTGCTGTGGATAGGGCCAGGCCGCTCAAGGGAGAGTGCAGCAAGTTGTAGGACACAATTCACTGGTTGGAGAACTGGGAATCCATCCCTGGAGCAGGTAGTGGTACTAGCACCAACAGAGTCATCCTTTCCCTGATGGATCCTTACAGACAGAGGTTGTGCACAAGCCAACTCCTGAGAACCTGTACTCAAGAGAAGTCTTGCAATGCTAGACTAAACTAGTGAAGTTTATTTGAAGCTCTTTTTCTCCCAAGTCTTAGCTGGAGATCCAGTATCAGCTGGTCATGCACTGAATGCCCTGCTGACCTTGCTTACTTGCTTTTTGGGTTATTTTTTGGTTTTGTTTTTATTTTAATCACTGAGGTGGCCTGTGCTGAATGCTGCAGATCAGGTTTGGTTAACCAGCATTGCTCCAGGGCTTCATGCTGTGTACAAATTCCTGCACTGCACAGCCTACTTCTTCTTGTTTGGTGACTCCTCCTCCTAATTCATTGTCCACTTTCACCCCAATGCCTGTTTCTGTTTTCTGGTGTTTTTTGTGCTTTTGTTCAAATGCCTTATTACCTGCATTTTCTAGGATCTGAAAATGATTTTGGTATTTTTATCTACTCTTATTACTTCTGATTGTATTTTGCCCTTCTTTACGTTAGCTTTGTGACTACCTGCAACATCCTATCTCACAGGAACTCAAATACATTGTTCAAGGTTGGGGTTTTTTTTGTTTTTTAGATCATTAGCAGTTATGATTATATGATAACATTGAACTTTAGAGAAGACTAGTAGACATCATCTAAATTCAATACAATGCTCAAAACTGGTACTCCTTGTAGTTTTATGAGATATTTTTCAACATATGTGACAGAATTTATTGCAAATTGCATTTGGAATAAATATTTAAAATAATAACAGATAATTATTCAAATGGTTTATTAAAATCCACATAAGAAATATGCCACTTCCATCCTTTTATCCAGTAATTTGTTCCAGCAAACTTTTTCTTGAATCATCAGTGTAATATAAACTCAGTGTGCAACACTTTTCTTTTACTGTCTTTTATCTATATATTTTTTTCAATATACTAATTCTGTTAGTAATGGAGGTTAAAACAGAATTAATTGAAATTATTCTCAAAATGTCTTGCATCCTTTTTTTTAGTGAAAATTGATCTTTTCTTATTTCGCTAATGAGATGGTTTACCCTTTTGGCCTTTTAATTTAACCCAAGTTTATGAGTCCTTCCTGCTTCTACAATCTTCATAAATTTGGGGGTTCATTTGGAAGCTTTGAGACAGTCTCTGCCTCTGCCTCACAACTCTGAGTTTTACTATCTAAACTTTTTTGGTTGTCCCTGCCATTTTACATTGTAGTCCCAGATCTTGGAAAAACATGCCTTGTGTTGTCTTCCAGAAGAATTGTTCATGGTTTTGTTTGTTTGCTTGTTTGTTTTCCGTTGGAATGATTTTTCTCCACTCACAGAACCAATTAGGTCCCTGACTTACATATTGTTCACCATACTTCTTTGTTCTGCAAACATATCTGTCTCAAAATTTGATGACCTTCCCATATTACAGTTAGTAAACTCTTTTCTTCCTTTATTCTTAAACATCAGTATTTTGCTATAACTGGATACAATTTTCTTCTTCTTTTTCATCATTAGCATTATCATAAAGAAGCAGATTACGTTCTTAAGCATTCAATGGATATTTTTGTATCTATATTCTAAAATTGTTTTCTAATCTATCTTGCAAAGCCTAGTCATGATGGTTTGTTATCCAGTGGTGGTCAAATTACCAGAAAGTCTCCCATAAGAAATTATTTTCTTAATAAATCTTTATTACTCCTAGTGTGCTACAAAATCTACTGAAACCTATCTCGTTTCTCATCTATTTTCTCTTTCCCAAGAGAACTTCCCAGCCAGGTATTACTTTCACTTTGCATTTCATCAATATTGCACATGACACTGCTATCTTTCCACCTTGCTCCATCTCCTTTCTCTTATATCATTTAGCCAGCTGTAATAAAATATAAAAGCCCTGGAGTGACAGCAAGCTACTGATGACTTTCTGTACTGGTGGGTTCAAAACTAGGCATTAGTGTTATAGTAGTGAGCTACACACAAGCCAGCAGTGCACCTTGGGTAAAGATGCCAAAGATGGCCAACAGCATCTGGAGCTGTATTAACAGGAGAACAGCCAGCATTTGTTAGACCGCATGAATAATGCTGGGTCCAGTTTTGAGGTCTCAGCACAGGAGATATCAATAAACTGGGATGAGTTCAGCGAGGGCCACCAGGATGGTTGGAGCTGGACCACTTGCCCTATGAAGAAAGGTTGAGGGACGCAGCCTTGTTCAGCCTGAAGAAATGGCTCTGTGTGGGCCTGACAGCAGTCCCTGATACCTACAGGGATGGCAGCAAGATGTGTTTCACAGCAGTACAAGGTAGGAGGATGAGAGACAGCAGGCACAAATTGATACAAGAATGGTTCAGAAAGAATATTAGGAAAATGTTTCCTCCACATGAGGCAGTCAGGCAGTGGAGCAGGTTGTCCAGAGAGGTTCTGCCATATCCATTCATGAAGGAGGTTACTGGATAAAGCCCTGAGCATCCTGATCTTACCTCAGAGCTGGTCATGCTTTGAGCAGGAGGTTGGACTAGAGACCTCCCAAGGTCCTTCCCATCTGAATTATACTGCAAGTCTATTGTTACAAAGATCACCCACAAAGCAGCATTAAATATCACATAATATCATGCTTATAGATCCTCTTATTAAAATTGTTCAAATTTACCATTTACCTGGTTAGCACACAGACTAAATTTCATCACTTGTGATAGTAATAGCTGATGGTGAGATCTGTAGCTCTGACTTGTTTCATATACTCTTAGCTATTGTGTAGAGACACTAGAGAACATTCATGTTCTTGTTCTTTGCCTTCTGTCTCCTAGCAACTTCATCTGCTGCCTTATTTTGTATGTTGGAAGCACAAGTCAGATTTATTTTTTTTAGTGGAAAAGCTGCTCCTTCTCTGCTTTCAACCTAGCTTATATTTTTATATAAGTTTTATATTTAAGATACTGGAATGCCTTTGCACAAGTGAAGTTCATTTCATCCAGCACTCTGTCATGAACAGACCCTCTTTTCTATAGTTCTAGGCCACCTCTTTACCCATGGGTTCTTGGCCACATAAGAGCTTTCAATGACCATTTATATTGTCAGTTTTCTCCAAGACTCATTAATCCACCTTTGGTTGGAGGGAATGTTCCTGTTGTTTTTTACCCCTATTATTTGGTCTTTCATGGGCTATAATTAGACATTCTCTGGCATCCATAATTCACACAAATCTCTATTACTCATTCCCTGGCACATGACATATTTCCTTGCCAATATTTGTGGAGCACACTGTGAACTAAGTGGCACTGAGAAGTACATAATAAAAAGTGCTTATCCTGTACCTGCCTGTCAGTTATACACCCGTTAAATTTAACTCGTCCAGCTCCACTGTGATATTTGTATCCTTGACTACAAGTGATTAACCATCACAGCAACATAATCTCTTATCCATCCAATAGATAAAACATCATAGCATTGGGTGATGTGTAGAAAAAAAGGACGGAAAAATCAGTCTTCACTTGGAAGATGTGGGAGTGCCTCAAGAGAGCACCAAAATATTATGAAACATTTCATCTTTCTTAATACAACTGATTATTTATAAATGGAGGAGTGACTTTTATCTACAAAGTAACAGACTGAAACCTAAGTGTTCTTTGTAGCCTACAGAAAAATCATGATGACTTTCGTATATTTTCAATAGAATTGGAGCTGAATCTTTTGTTTTAGAGGTCAGTGGTTCCTTAGTCTGTGTATCCCCCAATCCCTTCAATATCTTCAGGCCTTTTCATAGCATGTAATTTTGATGTTATTAAGTCATCTCTCCAAAGCTCCCTTGTTGATCTTTGTAACAGCTTCAGGCATTGTCTTTTCTGATATCAGCAAAAAATATTGTTGGACTGCTCATTTCTGGAGTGGATTTTGTGCCTAAAATTTGAACGGGTGGATTGAGAGGGAAAAATAGTCTGTCTTTATTGCATCTAAGTTAGATTGCATCCTAAAATAGAATATCAAACAGAAAAGCAGCAAGTGTAACAGCCAGAAAGATTTTTTTTTGGTGAATATTCATGAATTTTAAGCTTTATAAATCATCATTCCTAAGATGAAGTCAAAAGACTCCCTCTTTTGAGCTATAGGACTGAGTTGTGACACTGAAGCTAAATTGGAGAATGGACTATAGCAACTTTTAGAGAACAGATTAAAAGAAAATGCAGACATCAAAGTGCATTACAACATAGGAAGCTTCCCTTATACAACATACAGAGAGTTTAGCTGTGGTCCAGCCAAAATATTTCACTCCTTTATATATGACTCCTTACAAGGAAGGGTGAGTTTCAAGAAAACCCATGTACTAATGGAGCCCAGGATTTTTATGTTTAAAACATTCCTAGCAATAGATAATAGCCAATGTTTAACAATGCAGGTGATCGGTGGGTTGGTATGTAGGTGACATAGTCAACTATAAAAATCCACCTAATTCCAAAATTCCCACGTGGAGACAAGCTAGAATATAGCCCATCAACCCTTATGTCTTCCTGGGGTCTATTGAGGCTGTCAGGAACACAGCCAATAATCTCATCATTTAACAGAGCAAAATTATGACAATGAATTAATCCTTCCAAGTACTTTGCCCATGACACAGCAACACCTTGAATACAAGCATGGAATACACTAATTGTTTGTGTTTAGTCCGTTTGTTGCCACCAGTGACAACAAAATTAACATGTAAAAAAAAAAAAAATGTATTGATTGTAATTGACAAAGCTATATCATTTTGAAAATAAACAAACCTAGCAGGAAAAAAGATGTCATGAAAAATACAACCTTTTTAAGATTTCCTTTTTAATTTGCACAGCTGCAGTCTTCTATCATAGTGAACTAAAAGAACAGTAAATACTAGGCAGCTGACACTTAAATCATTATATGTCTTCTAGTTTTCAGCTCAGCATCTGCTGCATCATTTCTCAGACTTCAAAGTGTCTGGGAAGAGAGACCAAGGATAAGAAAAATGCATCTTTTCAAATGAAAGCGTGTATTTTTCAATGACAAAGGACTACAGGCCATATTCCATTGCTATTACACAGTAGAAGGGTGCTCTGAAACATTTACTTTAATTAAAAGAAAAAGTCACCTCTACAGCAGCAGTTTGGAGGGAAGAGGTGGTTACAGGAAAAAAGCAACTTCAGAGAATAACAGAATGGTAGGGGTTGGAAGGGACCTCTGGAGATCATCTAGTCCAACCCCCTGCCAAAACAGGCTCACCTATGGCAGGTTGCACAGGAACATGCCCAGGTGGGTTTTGAAAGTCTCCAGAGAAGGAAATGCCACAAAATCTCTGAGCAGCCTGTTCCAGTGCGCTGTCATGCTCAAAGAAGTTTTTCCTCATGTTTAGGTGGAACTTGCTGTATTCTAGTTTGTGCCCATTGCCCCTTGTCCTGTCTCTGAGCACTATTGGAAAGAGACTGATCCCATCCGCTTGATACCTCTCAGTCTTCTCTTCTTCAGGCTAAACTTGACTAAAACATGTCAAGTTTTCATGTTCAGTGAAATTGAACATGTCCATTCTTCCAAAAGAAGCAACATTGTAGTGCAGACAACCTGTTTCCCAGTGCTTCCCAGCTCAGGGACATATTTCTCTTTCCTGTGCCATACTGATTTTCAGAGCCAGAGGAGAGTTTTAATTCCATGGATTGCCTCCTTAAAATGAAAGGGCTTTATTCTTCTCTTACACCTGTGGAAATCAGGAGAGAAAGACAATAGAGTAATACCAGCATTAAAGCATGGAGAGGATAGGAGAGAAGAGCTTGAATATCGCTTTATTTAGCATCACTTTCCTTAATAGGAATTAGAGTTAATTAGCCCATCTTGTAGGAAAATTAAGATGTTTCATCCATATCCTATTTAACCTTTCTACTGTCTTTCTCTGTATTTGTCAGAGCTTCTATAAAGGAGCATGACTTTGGCCCACATCATTAAAAAAATCAATGTGTTTTAGTTTAGAATCAGATCAAAACACTGTAGCTCAAGCAAACCAGAACAGTAAAGCCTTATTTAAAGCTTTTCATAGAATAGAATCATAAAATGGTTTCTGTTGGAAGGGACCTTAAAGATCATCTACTTCCAAGCCCCCTGCCATGGACAGGGACACCTCCCACTAGACCAGGTTACTCGAAGCCCCATCCAACCTAGTCTTGAACATTTCCAGGAATGGGGCACAACTTCTCTGGGCAACCTGTTCCAGAGTCTTACCACCCTCATGGTAAATAATTTCTTCCTAATAGCTGATCTAAATGTACCCTCTTTCAGATTAAAATGATTACCCCTCATCCTATCACTGCACTCCTTGATAAAGAGTCCCTCCACATCTTTCCTGTAGGCCCCCTTTAAGTACTGGAAGGCCACTATAAGACCTCCTCCAAACTCTATCTTTCCTCTCTTAGGGGGCAAGTTTGGAGGAAGAAAAAGCAACCCCATTCTTTTGCTTAGGCAGTGCTTACTCCATGTCTCTATTTTGGGTGGATTTAGCCAAAACCATTCTGCCATAGAGAGAGCTAACTCTAAGCAGCATGGATTCCAGCCAGCCCATGTCACTTGGCCTGAAGGTCAGCAATATATTCCCAAAGCCAGCAAATGGTACTTCACAAAACAGACTTATGAAGGGAGACTAGAACTTAGAGACTGGCACTCAGCCCCAAAATGGGATGAAGTGGTGTGATTCTTTTCCTACAGAAGTGCTCACGGGCTAACGATGGGCATGCTGTCAAGCTGTAACTAGTCTCATGTGGTCTGAGTACCAGTTTTCATGGAGTTTTAGGAAAAACTGATGAAGTTGCCAAGGCAAAAGAATGGGGATGTTTTTTTTTCCTCCAAACTGCCCACTGGAGAAAGATGATACCTTTGTTTGGTTGTTCTTCCAGCCAGAAAAGGAGAGGCTTGGTCATAGCTGGAGCAAGTGTCTCTCTCCAGTCAGAATTTATCACTGGGAAGCATTTACTGATCTCTACAAATTAAAAGCATGTCTCAAAAGTCATTCCTGTTTCTTAAAATATAGCTGGAGGGTAATGAAGCCGTTTTAGATTATTTCAGCTGCATTCTCCACGTTCCTCAAAACCATTTCCATTTTTTTAAACAGGAAGAAGATTGTCCTGGAAAGAGGGAATACTCTCAGTCCTTCCTGCTGCGTATTTTCTACCTTTAATAAAACAATTAAAATGTGAGAGGGAGTGACAGATGGCACACAAACAAGGTCTGGTCACCAATTATCATAGAATCATAGAATATTAGGTTGGAACAGACCTTAAGGATAATGTGGTCTAACCTTTCTCGGGAAGAGTACAGTCCAGACAAGATGGCCCAGCACTTTGTCCAGCTGCATCTTAAAAGTGTCCAATTGAGGGAATCAACCAAATTGCCTTGATTACTGTGAATCTTAGTTTAATGCAAGCACTTCATGTAACCCAGGGTTAAATTACTGTCTTTTTTTAAGATGCCTTTCCCCTCATATTTATTACTGACCAGCTGTAGTAGCTCCGTATTTGGCTTTCTGGGGGTTTATACTCGCCATTCACAAGCCCTAATTCTACACACACATGCACACGTACATGCACACACAAACAAATAAATACCTCTCCTGGTGTGCACGGTGCTCTTGTTCCATGGTGGTACAGAGGGATTGCACTCGGCAGCAATGTCCTTGCAAGGCACGTATCCTAACAGCACATTTTCCTGTGAGTCTAGCGCTGGTGTAGGAAGCTAGTTAGGTGCTTTTCAAAAATGTTAGTGGTGTTGCTTGGTTACAACACACAACATTTAAGAACTCGGACACAATAGACTTAAGTAACCTGATGCAAGGAGTCATCCAAAAAAAGAAAATCCAGTCCAGCCTACCACAAAACCCCTGTTCTGGACCAATACAGACTAAATGCTATGGAAGATGGTATTTTTGTCGCTAAGTTCAATAAAACAAGATTTTCATGTTACACCCTTGTTGACAATTTACCCAGTTTGAACAGTAAACATGAAAACTCATTTAAGAAAAAGGTTAATCTGCACATTGATTTGAAAATTGTGAAGCACAAAGTCCTTTCCAAAAACATCTGAGGAGTTTTGCTCACATTTGAGTGTTTTTGCTCCCAGTGTAGCAGGACTAACTATTCCCTTTCTTGTGATCTGCCTTTTGCCATTTAACAAGATGCCTAGGAATCAGAATTCTCTCTTGCAGTGCTAAATAAATAACAGCAATAAGGAATCTAAGATGCTCAGTTTTGAGCTTACTTTTTATAGCATTCATTTGCTGGGTTTTCCTTATGAAATATCAATATTCTTTGCACTTAACAAGGATGTTCATAATCATTCAAATATTGGTACAAACCTCTGTCCGTTGCTATGATACTGTACTCATTTTATATTCCCATTTAGGTTATAAGAACAATTGCTCTGTTGTTTACTACAAGAAAGGCATGACAAGAAATGGCTAGTTTTGTTTCCTCTCCTGTTTAAGGAGAATGTAAACTGATTCATTATACCACTCACCCTGCCTTTTGTTAGAATTACAAGGCTGGGACATCATGCTGGAAATCAGCATTGGGTGTGTGCTGACTTATTGTTTTTTAACCTAGTTGCTTTAACATCAAAAATTAAATAAAATGTACCTGTAGGCTCATATGATCAGATATATATTTCCTATAGGGAAACAGCCCAGAAACAGTTAATGATGGTACTAATTTCTTCTTCCAGCTGTGCCCAACTTGACAATTAAAAGCATCTGGTAGAGAGGAGGGTCATGGGGATGGCATGTGTGAAGCTTGCTGTGGATATATTTTGTTGGCCTTGCAGATTAAGAAGAAAAATTAATATGGGGAAAATGACAGAATAGGGAAGCTAAATAAAGGTCAGATAAGGTGCTGCTTTTTTTTTTTAACATTTCATTTGGAGTTCTTGCCCTCTGATTTCAGGTAGGTTCTGAGACAGGCTCTCCCATATATTACCCAAGATGGGCTGTTTTGCCTGTTCCTGAACTGGTGACAGAGTTATTTTAGCTGGAGAAAGTGTGTCTTTTCCCATACAGTTTTCTGTTTCTTCTGAAGGAAAAATGTGTCAAGGACTATCTATAGCTATATGGTGTAGCTCTGGCTTTGCTATGCTTTACCTCCTTTCCTTTTTCAGTGGGGTACCTTTGCCTCTTTCGCTCTTTTCTACAATTTGAGAAACTCTGAAAGATGAAAAGTAGTAAGAGTAAGCAAAATGGCTGTCCCACTCACCAGAGGAATGGAAAGGTCTCAGATGAAGCAGTATCCTTGGAGAGGCATGAGGGAGTCCTGCCTTTTCACGGCACTAAAACCTCTTTTTCTTGGTATCTTTTAGCCCTGTCTGTAGTTTCCTTAGAGCCCTACAGATCTTCCTCCACCATCTCTTACACCCATGGGATCCCACCAGCTTCCTAGAAACCTGCTTCTCCACAAAAACAGTCTGCCCTGATAAAAAGGTTTAAGTTAGTTCTGGTCCTTAGCCAGAAGGGAAGTGGTGGCATTGGAGATAAGGGAGCAAAGGGCCAATACGCATCACTGTGGAGAGAGGTCAAGGCTGACCATAGAATTGCCCAGATTATATCGTGGGCATATGCAACTCCAAATTCCCTATTGGACAGGGAATAATCCCTGAATTAAATTGACAGGAGGCATTGTGGGTGATAAGCCCACCTCAAGGAGATCTCATGGGCATTGCTGGAGCTCTTTGTGTAAATATAAAATAGAGTATTTCTTCAATGACAGCACCAAGCAGTATGCAGGAGGACACTTAACATAGGAAATAATCCTGGGTAGTGAAGACTTCTGCAGGTGTAGCAGTGCAGCCAGCTGTCATATGATCATACTTTCAGAACAAAGACACTGTCTAAAATAGAGAAATTTATGGTGTAACTATTCCGGCATAATATTATGAGCAATGGGTTGTCACACTGGTCAGACTATATGCTACTATAACTGCACTAGTGAATTTCCCTATGCAAACAAGCTTTATAGAGGAAAGTGCAGTATCTTTTATTGTTCCCTGATGAAAGACTGAAATGTAAAAAGAATAGCATGCACAATCTGTCCTATGAAAGGAAAAACAACAGTTCTGAGTGTCCCTCTTCCTCTCAGGCAGACACAAAGGACTTGAAGGCAAGCCTGTTGTATGACCGCTTTAGTGCTCTCTGCCTCTCATTTTAATTTATGCGTAGCACTGAGGAGGAACTAAATCCTGCTTGTTTTACTCAAGCAAGTGATCCCATTGACTTGAATTAAGCTACCTGCAGGATTAGAAGTAGAAGGATTAAGACCTCAGTGTAGCAAATTCATTTAATTCTTTTTCAAATGCAAATAGTCGTCTCTCGATTGTCAGCTCGATTCCTCTATTGGTTGTTTAGCACAATGAGGCCCTGATTCTGCTCCCTGGTTGTGCCTCCTAGGCTGCTCTGTACCACAAACATACTTAGCCTCCACAGAATAATTGGGATGGAAATGGAACAATAGGTGCTCTCACAATTTAAAAAATATACGTATTTAATATATAAATGCATCTCAATCAGAAAAAGCTTCTCATAGGAAATTTGTCCTGGTCATTAGTTGAATCCTTGAGCTTCCAGTTTGCAATGTGGTTTTATACCTATTTTTCCTTTTATACAGACGAGCTTTTGCTCAGCTCTCTCCCGCACTGTGATAAGAGAGACTGATACTTGATATTATCAAGGTTTAGGGTCAGTCCACTAGACCTATAACAGACGTTCTCTGTTAACCCCTCCTTCCCCCAAAAAAAGAGGAAGAGAAAGGGGGCAAGGGAGATGGATTTAAGGATTGCTGTTGGCTCCCTCTCCTCCCAAATGGGAAAGGGAATGAGAGAGAGACTTACAGATTAGAAAATTGAAACAGCTTCAATGAAGTTAATAATAATAGAGTTAATAATAATAAAACCAATATAAAACCTAGGCCCCCCTCACCCCCAGATAGCAATTACATTGCCCTTGCCACTGATGCTGTCAAGCAGGCACTGGGGAAGTCCCAGATTGGGCGCTGCGGCAGATGGGAACCAGGTTCAGGAGCTGGATTGTGGAACTGGATTCAGGAACACACAAATCGGGATCAAAGGCAGAATGTACTGAGTCCTTCTCAGATCCTGGCCATTGAAGAAGAGGAAGCCAGTCAGAGAAAGGGAACTTGCCCCTTGTGATCCCTCAGCTTTACACTGAATATGACGTGTATGGGCTGGAATACCCCGTTGGTCAGTTTGGGGTCACCTGTCCTGACCACTCCTCCCCACAGGTGCAGCCTCTTACTTTTGCACCCCCTGATGTGGTACACAAGAGTCAGCAGTGACCTTGGTCTGCACACCAATCCTCGGTAGTAACTCTAAACATCAAGTGTTATCACTGCTTGCAGCAGACACTGCCTGCAAAACTGTGCTGTTAGCTTCCGAGNCTGTTAGCTTCCGAGAGTGCAGTTAGTTAGCAGAGACTCAGATGGAAAGTAAAATCACTCAACAGAATTAGCTCAGTTCTAATTCAAACCAAGACAACCACATTTTGAATGAAGTGATCTAGCTAAAAGAAACATGTAGGAAATAAGCAGCAAAGTAATAGTTTTTAGATTTAGAGAAGCGTAAGCATGTAAATAAATCTTCCT
>VZZY01000390.1:0-11347 GCA_013400335.1 Eurystomus gularis
TGGAGGACTGTCTTCCATGGGAGAGGCCTCACGATGGAGCAGGGGAAGAGTATGAGGAGTCGTCTCCCTCGAGGAGGAAGGAGCCTCAGAGGCAGCATGTGATGAACTGACCACAACCCCCATTCCCTGTCCCCTTGTGCTGCTGCAGGGGAGGAGGTGGAGAAATGGGAATGAAGTTAAGCCTGGGAAGAAGGGAGGGGTGGGGGGGAGGTGTTTTAAGATTTAGGTTTATTGTCTCATTACCCTTCTCTGACTTGATTGCTAATAAATTAGAATTTGAATGAAATTAAATCAGTTTTCCCTAAGTTGAATCTGGTGTGCCCGTGATGGTAACTGGTGAGTGATCTCTCCCTGTCCTTATCTTGACCCATGAGCCTTTTGTTGTATTTTCTCTCCCCTGTCCAGCTGAGGAGGGGAGTGATAGAGCAGCTTTGGTGGGCACCTGGCGTCCAGCCAAGGTCAACCCACCACACTGCTTGTCTCGTCTAAAGACGCCTCGCTATATAAATACAAAGAGTTCAAGAAAAAACATTTCTTACTCTGAAGTTGAATAAAATTTCAGGTTTTAAAGCATTACAAAAACAATCAAAAAGTGACAGTTTTGATACACGCATAAGCACAGGCCTCTCTAAATTGGAAAGTTAATCCTCTGCATTTGAAGGCAGCGGTGGTACGCGCAGGCAGGGGGAGGAAGGGGGGTGGCAGCGTGGCTATGGAAACCACGCTCCCTTATGTAAGCAAAGGTATCTGCTGATGTAATCTGTGGTGTGCCCTTGAAAATGTAACAGCAGATGTACCGGTGTATGCGTGCAATCCAAGAACCCTTCCAGAGCAGGCTGCTGCCTTCCAGGCGGAATCACCAGCAGGCGCTTACTGGGATGACGGCAGTCTTGCAAAACAACATCTTCCCTCTGAATTCTTCACTGGGTTTGGCAACCTTCAGCGATCACCTCGTGTCCCGACTCACCTCCGTTGTTTCACGCAGACCTTCTCTGGCATCAGCAGGCAGGGCGGGTGCTCCGCGCTGCTTGAGAAGGGACCGACTCCCGACACCCAACGCTGGGCGCTCCTGCGGAGGCGGGAAGCTCAGTTTCCTGGAAGGACTA
This sequence comes from Eurystomus gularis, assembly GCA_013400335.1. Lineage (NCBI taxonomy): Eukaryota > Metazoa > Chordata > Aves > Coraciiformes > Coraciidae > Eurystomus > Eurystomus gularis. The sequence continues at coordinate 1,107 of VZZY01000390.1, forward strand.
ATTCTGCTTTATTCGCCTCATTGATGGGTTTCACTTCCTCCTCTCTGACTGATGATGAGATTCTTAGAGAGCAGGGAGATTGAAGCTAAAGGGAACTAAATTTAAGAAAAAGACATAATGGTGAGGGCAAGAGTGTGAGGAAAACTCCCTTTGAAAAACCACAATCCAAGCCAAAAAAAAAAGGTGTTGCAAATGAACCTGTGGTCTCTGGTCATAACTCAGCTTCATACACCTATTTCAGCTTTTTTAAAGTGTCTTAGCATTCTTTCCATGCCCTGGAGGTGATTCAGAGGTACACAACCTGAAAGGGGAAGACAATCGTACTTCATTGTTAAAGCGCTTTCAAAAATAAGTGAAAACACAACATTACAGGACCTGGAGCATTGTCCCAACCCGTAACATTTTGTCGGGCTCGGTTTAACTCTTGTGACTGCAAGATCTAAAGTCAGAAACTCGTTCACTCAAAAGCCAGTCTAGAGCTGATGCCCACCAAATTCAACCCGAGTCTTTCCATTGATTTCAGAGAACTTGGACCAAGGCCAGGGTGGAGAGAACAAAGGCAGCAGCTTTACATAAGCTGCACAAAAATTTCTTACCCTTTCCTCTGGCGACCACCGCTGAGACCTTCAGCCATGGTCGCTGCCTGGCTGCTGAGAATGTCAGAGTAGTGGTGAATTTGATAACGGTCATAATTTGGATTTTCTACCGTGAAATACACCGAGTCATTTTATATATAGTAACTCGCCATAAAAACCATCAGATGGAAACATCTCACAGTCATTGAAAGAAAGCTTTGCTCCTTTCCAAGTAATACACTTGATAGTGTTTCATTTGAAAAACAAAAAACCCCAACCTAATAACATTTTTTATAACAATCTGAGAGTCCTTAGAGCTAGCGGTTCTGAGAACATTCAGACTCCAGGAATATATTGCTTGCTTTAGAAAAATTATGATCAGTTCTGAATATTATAAAACTGATATAGTTTCCAGAGAATGTTGTAAACAAATTATTGGGACTTTCCATTCCAGGAAATACATTAAAAACAATCAAAGTAAAAAAAACCATTAAGTTGGCCAGTGAGAAAACTGTCTAGACAAAGCTTCCATTATATGATTTAACAATCTCCTGCAAATGCTGCTTAAAGATAAAATTGGATTCCTGTCCAGAATATTAATGCTTTTATTGCAGTTTATGGAAATACATGTATTTTATAGATACGCATGCATATTCATACACAGATAGATGACGAACATTCAACATGGTCTGGAAAATGGGCCATTTTATCAGTATTTCTCTCTCTATCAAGTAAGTTGATCACCATTTTTCAGGCAGAGGCTTCTGATGAGGAGGAAGATTTCCTCATTTTCAGACAAGAGCTTTTGTATTTCCATTTCACCCCGTTAGTGCAGGTATGTGAGTAGACACTATGGGTGACACAAACAACTTTACAAACGATTACAGGGTGAGGAACAGCGCTCGCAACTTTCTATTTCCAAACAACTCCACATAAATAGTTCGCAAGTTGAAGTTTCGGCGTAGCCAGAGGAAGCTCAGAAACCAGCTTGGTTGTATTTGACTCCTCTCAGCGCTCTACCCTCAAGAAAATAAAGAAGTGACATTTTTCCAGCACGACAGGAGAGAATTTTGAGATGTTTTTCGAAGTCAGAAAAAAGGAAGGCGCTGAGAATCAGATCAGCTCTTCTCTTTTCTCCAGGCGTAGCAATGCACCGTTTAATGTTCGGCGGGCAATGGTGGTGTAACTGCAAAACAGCTCCTCGCTCCATGTGGGAAAATGGACCTGCCTCCTGCTTGAGACCCATCGTCAGTCTCTGCCTGCGCTTTTCCAGGACCCCGGATCTTATATGATTGGAAGAAAAATGCAGCTAGTCTCAGAAAGGAATATTTATGCCTCACTTTTAAACTTTCTAACTGTGTCAAAACAGAAAAAAGACTTGGAAAGCCTAAAGTTTATAGAAGATCTAAAGCCAGTGCTTACTATTTGTTCCCAGGTGAAGAAATAATACCACATTTTGGAGAAACTGTTTTAAGCTACTTCAATCAACTGTGAGGCACAATGGAGACGTTTGGGGTTTTTTTCCAAACGGAACCAGACCTGTCATGCTGGGAAATGTGGGGTTACCATCCCATCGCCTATTCTAACAGCGGTGGAACAGCAAGACTCAATCCCAAGCCAAGGAAGCAGCAAAAGCTGTTACCCATCTGAGAAAGGCTTTTAAAAAGCTCTCTAGGAAACCACTCGTGCCACCTTTCCAGTCCGGCGGGAAAGCCGGGAAGAAATGTCATTAGAGCCTCGGTTTTGGAGGAATGCCAGCAGACAGGCAGAGGGAGCGACAATGGTGCCACTTGCCCCAGGACCATGGCTATCAGTGCTGAGCAATTCCCCACGAGACTGGCAGTAGCTGCTGTCGCAGGGTTTGCCGACTGCTCGAGATGAAGCCGTTGTCAAAAGCGATGTCAGCTTCTTCTACTACACGCAGTCTCCTGGGCAGCCTCTCAGCCCTTTCTCACTTGTTCTTGTACGGGCTCAAAGGGATATACAATTTAGACAAAAAGCTGATAGGATGGGGTTTTAAAATTTTTTTCTTTAAAAATTAACACTTCTTTCCACACGCAGGCCATTTCTGTGAATCCTGCCCGGTTCTTTCTTCCTGCAAAATGATTTTCATTGTTGCTTCAAATACTTCGCATTTCGGTAACGAGTTTCTCCAACCTTATAACAGGTGCTAGCACATCATGTTCCTTCATTGTCGTTTCTCACTGTCATCTCCTATTGTTCATCACAAGATGAGAGGGAACATTGTCTGCAGACCGAGGAAATCATAAAATCTAACCCTGCCCTGGCTAATGTGTCACTTTTTGCCTTAGGAAAATCACATAATCAAGAGGTGACAGAAGAGGGCTGATATTTCGAGTTTCTCGATTTTGGAATGCCTGTCACACTTGACAAAGCTGGCCTCAGCTCAGCTGCCTCGCAGTTGGAAATGGAGATAAGGACACCTTTCTGTCTCCCAAGAGAGAGTTAATGTTTTTTCAGTGCTTTCAAAATGTTAAGTCCTACACAAGCGCTAAGTGTTATTAACAGGAATAATGTATATTTTCATCTTGAGCTTGTACTCTTCTATCTGATCATTATCTAGCTTATAATAATAATGATCTTACCAGAATACAGGCCCAGAAAATCTCTCTCTCAATATCTCAAATATCTCAATTTTTATTATGAGACTTGAACATAAGGTGTCAGATTTAAAATCATAGATCTGACCATCAATCATGAGCTGATCATTATCTGTATAAACTGTTGGATTTCACACAGTAAAACAACTGGTCTCTGGGAATGGTTCTTCCCTAACTTGTTACATACAGCGTTTTGTTTTGCCCGTTGCCACCGAGTTTGCCAAAGAGCATGTAATTGCAGTTCAGAATCTCGTTTTGAGTATAAATATCAAATATATGAAAAATGGGCCAGTAAACACTAACCAGAAAAAAGCTCCCATAAAAACTTCTATTATTGGTTATTTAAAGCTATTGCAGAGGATCAGGTTGCCACTTAACAATAGTAAACTATAAGTTAGCTTGTATTTGGTATTTTGGAGTCCTTTGTACTACCCTTTCCCTTAACTGCTTTGGGCTTGACTGTAAAATCTATAATGATACTCTCGAGCTCTTACTCATGGGTGTGAGTCCGTTGCTATTAAGTAAGGGTTAAAGTCCAGCTCACATAAGGAACTGATGAAAATGAAGTTTTGTGTGCTTTGGAGTTTACAACGTAACACTCACGCGAGAGTAACTTGCTCATGCTGCCAAGTATTTCAGTTGGAAATTAAAAAAGCAAACCTAGATTTGGTGAAATTCTGGGCTGCAGCGAAGCTGGATAAACCTGGAATTGTCAACGTTATTTCCTGGGTACTTCAGCTGCCTCAGTCCTGGAGGAATAAACATCCTCCCTGAGAAGGGTAAATACACTGCTCCATGACCCTGCAGAGAAAGTTCTCATCAACAAGGCAAACTTTCCATCCAAAGTTAACTAGTTATTTGCCAGTGCCCAGGACACAAGCTGCCAATCAAATGAACACGCTAGCTGAGGTGATGCCTAAGATGTTTTTGACAGAACCAGACGTGTATTCAAGGAAATGGTATTAGTGCAGAGTGCACGGGGATAGAGGCTGACCCATCATAAAACCTCACTGCACTTTTTCTGTGAAGAACGTAAAATGTTTCACTGTGGCATGATCAGAAAACAGATCTTTCCCTTTTGTAGAAATGAAGCCACTTATATTTATCGTAGCACTGGAAAAGCAGGTAAGATTTTTTTATTCTCGAGCACAAGATGAATCATAGACTCACAGAATGGTTTGGGTTGGAAAAGACCTTAAAGATCGTCTCGTTCCAACCCCTGCCATGGGCAGGGACACCTCCCACTAGACCAGGTTGCTCAAGGCCCCATCCAACCTGGCCTTGAACACCTCCAGGGATGGAGCATCCACAACTTCCCTGGGCAACCTGGGCCAGTGTCTCACCACCCTCAGAGTGAAAAACTTCCTAATTTCTAATCTAAATCTATCCTTTTTCAGTTTGAAGCCATTACCCCTCGTCCTATCACTACAAGCCCTTGTAAACATATAATACCACAAGTAATAAACAAATAAATATAATACCAATAAATAATGAAATACCAAGGTATAGACTAAGCTGTATCTATGACAATCACATCCTCCCTCAAACACATCGCTTTGAAAACCCTTGTGTATTTATAAAGACTAACTAGACGCTCCTACATTGCATTTAAACATCAAACCCACTGAAGATGTCTTGTTCATTATATCTATTTCAGAATAATATAGTAAGAACAGTCCACAGCATTTCCAAAAAAACATAACTTATGAAGCACTCACTTTCATTACATGCAACCAAGGCTTCTTTTTTAGGCTAAACCATGACCAATTCAATAAAAAACCCCCACTTTATAAATTAGTACCTCTATATCCTTTCTGAAATGAGTATCTCTATCTCCTTTCTGAACTTAAAAATCATTAATAAGCCTTTCTATTGCTAATAGTCCCATAATCTTCAAATACGCAAGAAGGAAGTAAGGGCTGATTAAGAGTCATCAGAATGGAAGGAGAGTGTTCTCTTGAACCCATCTGAAGATACTGCACCAGTCCAATGAATGCAATATATGTCGCAGGACCTATATAAATTATATCACTGCCTTTGAATACTACTGCTGGCAACTGAAGTCCTGCATCCAGCAATGCTGGTTGTCACAAAGGTTGTCCCACCAGAAGAAAAGCTTAAGACACACTCATATATAATCAAAATGCTTCTATAAAGGATTAAAGATTACCAAGTATACTTCAAAAACACATGGGCAAAGCCTGAAGAGCACTAAACTTCCCTCTAGCTATTGTTAAACCTCAGCCCGGGTTTATAATCACCACACCTTGGCTGACTTGAGCCAATAAGAACGCCAAAGGAAATTCACTTTTGGCTTAATTCTTAATTCTCTCTGAAAATCGTCCACATTCGTGTGCAAGAGATTCCCAAGATAATCATACATACGTCAGGTATACATAAGACCAAAGGCTGAAGTAATTTTTGTAACACAAACTCATAAAGTTAACTTCATTTCCATTCTGATTAAGAGCAATACATTGTAAAAAAATAGTATTTTTCAAAAGTGCTTTTCCAGCAGGTATAAACATCCCTCACTTTGTGTATACCCAAGCATGGAACATGCGTAGCCATTCATCATAGAACTGAGCTAGAGCGTAGAGGTCATTCACCCCAAACCAAAATTGTCTCGCAAAAATAGATGATGAGTATCTGGAATGGAAGCAATAACATTTCCAACAGAATGTCTTTAATAGAAATAGAAAAGCAAGCCAGTTACTTATTACATTATTTTAGAAGCCCTCCACATCACCTCCTGGGAGGAAGATTTCCAAGAGGAATTTCCATTGTGTGTGCAGAAAAACTACTTATATGTTTTGACTGAAAATGTTGAATTTACCTGCAAGGCCTGACAATGAAAAAAAAAATAAATTACAAAACCTGTGATATTTAACTGAGACAGAATAAACATTCCTCTTGTGCAGTCGTATGCAATAAGCATGAAATATAACTTGATTGCATCCGTACATTTATAGCGTATCTCTTATTTATTGCAGATATATCTCATGCAAGGTAACAGTTCTGTTTCCATTCATCCTCTTCAAAAGATACTCCTAATCTCTGACAAGAATTTCAATATCATTCATGGCCAAATAGTGCATTTGGATTTCCTGGAGTTACTGTTATGAAAAGGAATGTTTCATTGCTCTGAGAGAAGTGCCTCCAATTCGAAGTGATCCATTAAAAAAAAAAAAAAAAGTGGGAATCCAAAGAGTTGACATAATGAAGTGATAAAACTTGCAGATTTTAAGGAAAGAAGCATTTTCCAGTTTCCTTTTTATAAATGAGAAACATATATGTGCAGCGTGAAGAAACGCATTATGCCTAAGTATGCAAAATATGTCAGCTTGAACATTTCATAGTTTAATAAAAAATAGTTTCCAGGAGGATAGTTTATATTATACTTGTCAGAGAAAAACAAATACCTTTTATTTCCTCAATATTACAGTCCTACCCCATCATCATTTTTTTTCCCTAGCTATAAAAAACCAGCACTGGGATATTTATGCGTTGTGAATTAGGAGGAGTACTTCTTACTGGCTATCAACATTTGATGGCATTAGCTCTATTTGCAACATGTTTTCATTAAAATGAAAATGTGGAAAGTAATAAAAGGAATATAGACCCTTATCGGTATCAGTGAGGCTTTATGTTGGTCAGGGGATTATTAATCTTGTTTCTTTTATAGATCATGATCAGACAACAGGAGGGTGTTGGATGAAATACAAGTAGGGGGAGGCCTGGAAAACTGACTGTATCTCACTTCCACCAACAGGCCAAGCACTTACTGTGGTGGAAGCCACTACTGGATGGCTGGAAACATATCCCGTGCCCCATTCCACCACCTGGAACACTACTCTGAGCCCCAAAAACCAAATCTTGTGGGGACGTGGAACTCCAGAAAGAAGCCAGGGGACGTTGAAGAACTGGGATGAATATTTAGCGAAAGCTCAAAAAGTTAACACCGGGAGATCCGCCAATGGAGCTGGCCCTGCTCAGTCAGAACGTCTAAGTGCTGTAGAAAGGGATAACGTCCCTGTGGTGCATTTCTGTGTTACGGTAAGAATCACCCAGCTTAATGAAGAATGAACCTCAGCAACTGGCACTCAGTAATTTCCTCAAGAACAGCATCTTCACCACAGACCGTGAGCATGGGCCGCACCAGATACACCAGCTGCAACCTCTATGTGCATGACACGTGATCCTCCTGCACCCAGCTCCACCTGGTCTGCAGGCCATTAGCACCGTGGAGCAGCTGACCTGAGTTATCTACAGGTGTATCCCATCCCATAAACACCACGCTCAGTATAAAGGGAGAAGTCTGGGGGGGAAAAGGGGCTTTCCTGCCTGGGTTCTTCTTGATTCTGCTCATCTTCCTGCTCCAGAGGATGGCTTTCCTGTTTATTGTGCTGCCGTACATTTGCTGGGCTGAGTATAACTTTGTATATTTTACTATATTATTGGTGTTGCTTTGGCTGTTTCATTAATTCTGTTTGAATTTCAACTCATGGGTCCCCTCTCCTTTTCCTGATCCTCCTTCTCTGCTGGGGAGGGCTCATGGGGTGGTAGAGCAACTGCTGCAGTTTAGCCCCAGATATGGTGGGTGCTAAACTATAAGTTTTTCCACCGAAGTCAAAATAAATTTTGCTATTGTAATATAGAACGTGAATTTAATATGCAGAAGCTGTAAGTAATTCTTTAGCTTTTGTTTTATTGAATCTGGTATCTCCTGCCTTAGGAGTGTGCTTAGATATATACAATTAGGTATATACAATATACAAAATATCATTTACTGCAGCTGTATGTGTTAACTGAGACTAAGGAGTGCCAATCCACGTGGGAACTTAACTTAACCCTTACTTAGCATGTGAAGAAAGGTTGTCAGAAATACATTTCTCACGGAGGGGAACCTGCTCCTTTAGCCTCCCTCAAAACAGAAACAAATTCCATGGTTTGAGTTTCAGATTTGAATATCGAGGCCCAGAAAGGACAGAATAGCTCACTTTTATTAGCTAGTTACAGCTCTTTGCAGGTTTAAATTAACATCAGAGTGATGCTTTGATTCTTCTATTCACAGCCCATATCTGCAAAACTACCATGGTGTTCCTGGTTATCAGTAATCTAAATGAAGAGTCAGTCAGGTTCCCTGATTTACAGATTATTATAGTAATAGTCTAAAAAAAAACAACCCCAAACTCTAAATAATCTAATGCCTGAGGAGCTTTGGCAGCTTTGCTGCATGTATCTAGTAGCCCCACAAAAAAAAATGCATTGGCTGTATAAAACTTAGAATTAAATACTACTGCTGTGCTGCTTTTCCATTGCACTTCTCCTTTCCCTTGTGTGGAAACCCAAAGATGACTATAGGGCAAGTCTGACTATTACTTCAGTTAATTCACTTTGATTTACCTTATGAAAATAAACCTGTCAAATCAAAGAGCTCACCTGCAAGTTCTCTTTGGTAAGGCTCTAATCATTTACCTGTTTATTATCATCTTTATGATGATAAGCCACGAAGCTGACTTTGAAAACCTTTTGATCTTCTCACTTCTAGGCATAACGCATAAAGGTGCAGTAGTTGGCTCTGTCACAATGGTCATTGAATTCTGCAGGACAGAAGCAATGAAACTTAGAGTAGCTTCAGCATGTAGGTAGTGACCTAGCAAACAAATCCCAAGGATGGGAAAGGGAAGGTAGGTGGAAAGAGAAAGCTCCTCCAGGTTTTTGAGTACTTGACCTCAAAACCTGACAATAACAAATGCTGTAGTGGAAACTGGCCCCTTGCATTCCTAACAATATAAGAGAAAAGATATTTAACCCTGATCTCGAAAGAGGATCTATTTTCATTCTTAAATGGGTGGTCCAGGGCTTTTCCTTTGGTGGAGGACTAATCCTAACACATGATAGCCACTCAGATACTTCACCTCTCTTTATGTATTATCCTTCTGCTTTCTGCTGGCTCCCAGGCAGTTTATTTTCTTTCTGCTAAAGACTTGTTTTCTTTATAAATCATGGTCCTGGGTCTCCCCAAGAGTATGGGGGTTGGGATGAGGAAGCTCATTTTTCCTTGCTTACTCTTTTCTAATCACATCTTCCACACTCTAGCCAGGAGATGTTGTTTGGACTAGGTTTTTGGTTTAGTTTAGAAATGGGAAGGTTTCTAATCTTTAGGGCCAAGGGAGGATTTACTTGGTAAGGTGTGCTCATCAACACGGCAACACCCAAATGCAATGAACTTGCTAAATTAGCAGAAACCTTGTTTCTCTGGGAAGGAAGCAGACAGAAATCCTTGAGGGCCAGGTGGCTGGAGGGATCAGAGCAACAAAGCCACCAGGAAAGGGGTGATTTCTCAGCAGCAAGCATCCCGAGGAAGATGGGGATCCTTCTCTTGGAGGTGCCTGGCTATGTGGCACTGAAGAAAGCCATGCTGGTTTTCATAGAATGGTTTGGGTTGGAAGGGACCTTGCAGATCATCTAGTTCCAACCCACTGCCATGGGCAGGGACACCTCCCACTAGACCAGGTTGCTCAAAGCCCCATCCAAAGGTCTTGAACATATCTAGGGATGAAGCATCCACAGCTTCCCTGGGCAACCTGTGCCAGTGTCTCACCACCCTCAGAATGTAGAATTCTCTTCTAACTTCCAGTCTAAATCTCCCCTCTTCCAGTTTGAACCCATCCCCCCTCGTCCTACCACTACAAGCCCTTGTACAAAGTCCCTCCCCAGCTTTCTTGTAGGCCCCCTTCAGAACCTGGAAGGCCGCAGCAAGGTCTCCCTGCAGCCTTCTCCGCTCCAGGCTGAACAGGCCGGTTTTGCGCCGGTAACTCGGCCGAGTCAGGCCAGGTGTACCCGGAACACAATCAGGGAGGCTGCCGGCGGGGGGCACCGCCTCGTCCCGTTTTCCTTTGTGTGGAAACTCGACGAGCCCCGGCCCGCTTTTCCCCCCTCAGCAGCGCCGGGACGAAGGGGCTGGTTTGGGGGGACCCCCGTGGGGCGGCCGGGCGCCCTCAGCACCCCGCGGGCCGCTCCGGCAGCCGAGCGGGGCCCG